>JANKOE010379085.1:0-12010 GCA_026284465.1 Erythroxylum citrifolium | reverse complement strand
TTGTAGGCTTATAAAAACAATCCTATACACTTCTCTTTGACCAGATTCATTTTCTCAAAATTAGAAGATTAATATGTGCAACAACTGCTCAACATAATGACTCAATAGAGTACATAATAAGTGTTTGACATAATTCCTAGGTGAAGTGCACATAACATATTTGACACAAACTTGCTAAGAACTTTGTTAAGTAACTAAGTTGTGACATAATGGAATTGAAGGCCAATATCAAGCCTCAAAATTAACTCTTATGACATCTAGTATTCCCATATAACAACAAGGAAAGTTTGGTGACAAATATTCAGAGGAAACATGGAATAGTTAAGGGAATAGATGGATCTGTAGTTTCTTAGACCATTACAGGAAGAAGATAAATTTCTATAAATGCTTTATTGGATGGCATGAATAAGGCTCTAGAATCTATCCAGAAAAAGATTATGTAGCTGTTGGAGAATGATTCAAAGTTGTTAAAATGAAATCTTTGTTTAAAGATAAAATTTGGAAAGTAGTAAAGATAAGATATGTTATTTGTTAAAAGATTAAATTTTATCTATTAAGATAAAGTTATTATCTATTAGGATTTAAAATTTTAAATTTTTGATTTGTTTGCTTAATCTTTATCTAAATATTAGCTAAGTTTATTATTTCATTGCTTATATATTTAGGCCTTCAATGTTAATGTAAAGTGCAACTCATCAATAAATTGTCTCTTGCATTATCTTTTTTCTAAAGATAATGCAACTTTAGAGTTAAGGCTCAATTAAGATTTAGCGGTTTATGGACTTCTTGTCATTTTCTTCTCCAGGAAAATTATGTACCATTTGATAGGGGACTTTCATTGGAATTCTATATCTTTCTTCAAGGTAAAATAGGAATAAGTGACATTAAGATAAAATTGCAACAAAGGGTGTAATTTTCTTTTGTTTTGAGGTTTAATTTATCTTTCTATAGGGCTTAAAAAATCTAAGCTCCAGATGATTTCTCATACCTTCTAATTATTTAAGACTTTTCTATTGGTGTAACTTATAATTTTACAACCCTAATATTTTCAAATATGTTTATTTTTTTCTACATAATCTCTCTTTTTAACCACTACTAGCTTACAATTTAACAGATAGTGATAGATCGTACCCAATATTTTAAAAATTAAACCAAAAGATAAATATAAGAGGTTTAAGGTTTAAAATTTCAACTAGCATTACAACTCGTTATATAATAAATATTGAATATTTTAAAATAGGATTGAAAAAGGACATTATCCTATCAGTATATAATAAATATTGAATAAAATTGAAGATTTTAAAATAAGATTGGAAAAAGACATCATCCTTGTCTATAAAAAATATATAAGATTTAATTAAAGAAGAATGTTAAATAAAAACTTATTGGTTTAATCTGATGTATGAAAACTGATTAATTTACGAAAACTAGCCAATTAGTTAATAAGCCAGACAATTTTTAATAACAAGTCTTATTTAGATAAATCAAATCATAAATTTAGTAAATTCAAGATTTTTACTATCAAACATACCAAACCAATTCAATCTTTTAATCATGGATTGTACCATCACCAACTATATCTATTATTTTATTTACCAAAAAAAAACTATATCTATTTTTTTTCTTATGTTTTTTCTTCTCTTCTTTTTATCAGTATCACTATTGATTATCATCAACAATTTTAATAAAGAAACATTTAATGATAGATACGGAAAGAGCCTCAAAAGAATTAGATAGTAGGTATGAGACTCTTTTTAGTAGACGATTGATGTAAAATTTGTACTCCAATAGGATGAAAATTGTATGTTTTGGCCGGTGTAACCAAAGTTGTCCGTAATGTGCAAATAACATAAGTTTCACTCAAGGTTGTTGGGTGATATTTTGCACTAAGACTTAGATTGTAGATAGATTGAAGTTCATTTTATATACTAATAATAGTGGCAATTATGTTATTATCAATTATGCTGATTATCCAGTTATGTTAGTAGTTAGTTGTTCTAATTTTCTCCTCCTATAGCCATGTTGCTTGGACATATCATAAAAGTTATGACTTGGTAACGTATGTAAAAAAATAAGACATGATAACCTCTATAATTAGGGTATAATTGTTGGAAACCTCTTCAAACTATTGCCTTTTATATATTTATGTAATATGATAGAAATGGGTTGTTTTTCCAATTTTCAAGCCCTTATTTCATGTATTATCACTAATGATATACTAACAAAAGTTCCTCTCTTATGTATATCATATGTCCACTTGATTTCTATTCTTGAATGTTCCTAAAGTGAATGTATAAAAGTATTTGTGAAAATGTATCAAAGGCATACTTAAAACTGCTGGTTGTTTAGTTGTCCATATTTGGTTGAAATTTGGTTGTAGGCTTATAAAAACAATCCTATACACTTCTCTTTGACCATATTCATTTTCTCAAAATTAGAAGATTAATATGTACAACTTTTCAACATAATAACTCAATAGAGTGCATAATAAGTGTTTGACATAATTCCTAAGTGAAGTGCACATAACATATTTGACACAAACTTGCTAAGAACTTAGTTAAGGAACTAGTTGTGACATAATGGAATTGATAGCCAATATCAAGCCTCAAAATTAACTCTTATGACAACTAGTATTCCCATACAAAAACAAGGAAAGTTTGGTGACAAATGTTTAGAGGAAACATGGAATAGTTAAGGGAATAGATGGATCTGTCATTTCTTAGACCATTCCAGAAAGAAGATAAATTTCTATAAATGCTTTATCGGATGGCATAAATAAGGCCCTAGAATCTATCCAAAAAAAAAAGATTATGTAACGACTTTGGAAAAGAAACAAATGGGTGGTTGTGATGGATGATGCTTTCACACTTCTTTGAACAAACTTTGCCCAAAACAATAGAGCAAATTTGACAAAGTTGAAAAATCCCAAGTCGAAGCATCTTAATATATCCAAGATGCTAAGATTGAATTTTTTTTAATGGAATATGCAACAATATTTCTATATTACAAGAGTCCCTAAAATGGATAAGGTGATGTTAGTTAAAACATATTTGGTTAATAATACCAAATTAAGTTAGCATGTAAGGGTCAATGATGATCTATATACTGGTCGTCCATAAATCAATCCTTGGTGAAATTGGTAAAGGAATTCAGGGAGTAGTTCTTGCTTTACAATACCTCACAGATAACAAAAGAAGCCTTATAAAAGTTAAAATATGTCAAAACAGTAGGAAACTATGTTAAGGTGTTTAATTCTCTAGTGCTAAACATTTGCAACGTGTTAAAAGAAAACAAACTCTTCAACTTTCTTTTGGGACTTCAATCTTGAGTACAAAATGAGTTATAGAGGTAGGGTGTTCAAAATCTCTTTAGTGCTAATACTACAATGAAAAAGTTTGTGGACTTACAAAGATAAGAAAAACTCTCCAATGATGATAGATATCATAAATCGATAGGAGAACATGTTGCTACACAAAATGAGAAACTAAGCATAGCCAAACTTTTTAAAGTTTTGTTTAATATAAGGCTACTTGCTTTATATGCAACAAACTGCACTATGTAAGGATTGCCCAAAAGGACAAAGTTAAAAGCACTACTAGCTGAAAAGTAAGACAATAATGAGCTAGTGATTGTCAATTCATTGGTAACGAAAAAAACCTTTGATAAATGGATTCTCTTACTACACATTGGAAGGAGTTAGGAAGGAGGACAAAGTTTCAACAATGCACACTTGCTTTGAGGATGAGGGGATGCAGATGGACTTATAGTCCCATTTGATTATTGTTCCATTAGTATGAGATAAAAGGTTACTCTCTAATGAGTTATATAGAAAAGGCAACAGAGGTTGAATGCTACAACTATTTTTTGAAGCAGTGACGTGGATGGAGTGCCCACATCTTTGCTCATTAATTCAACATGTTGAGAATGAGAGTCTTTCGCAGGGTAAAAAGGTATTTTTTTAAAGTTGAGATCGAAAATAGTGAAACGCTACATACATTTTAAAGTGAAAATTTTGGTTGATACATCTTAAATAACTCGTGTTTAACGTAAAGGAGGGAGAATTAGATAAGGAAATTACAAAAAATTGTGAAGTTAGTTCTCAAAATCTTGGATTATCATAAAATAAGAATCAAAATCCAAGTGTTTAAAACGGGGGGAGCACTTCTTCTTTAGATAGATTGCTTAGTAGTTAAAAATTCAAGTTGTGTAGAAGGAGGAGAAGAGAGAAGAAATAAGTGGTACCGATCACTGTAGAACTCACTGCTGTCAACAATGATGACTCTCCCTACAAATATAAAAATATTATAAAGACAAAAATTGACAAAATCTAACAAAGTTAAGAGGTTAAACGTTTAAAATATTATAATTATTTTTCGAACACTCAAATATTAAAATTGGATATATATATTCTTAAGATATTAAAAATTGATATATGTTTTAGCACAAACCTTAAAGTTCAACAAAAAGATTATTTCTTTTAAGAGTTTACTTAATCAGTTTTCCGGAAATTAGTTGTGTTTCAAAACCTTATTCAAGAATATCATTAAAGGCGGTTCAGTTCTGAAACAGACTTGCGGTCCTACATACAATAGGATAAATTCCGACTAAAGATGGCGATAAATTTGCTTAATGCAGTATTAGAACTGGAAGTCAATAATGAGTATTTCCAGGTTTGCAATGTAAGATTTCACATTAGAGAGGTGCAAGAAAAGTGTAACAAGCAATATTCACACATTACTGACAGTGATAACTCCGTCCTCGTCACATAGAATGGGGAATTGTACGGCAAGCTATGCATAGCCAAAACTTTATTTCGAAAACCAACGGACATATTATCAATCTTAAAACCACAAAGGTAGGGTCGATCCAGTCTTCATATGTGGCGATGGAGGTAAGTCAAGAGCTACAGCAACAGCAACTGCAGTGGCAGATATAGCCAGCATTCAATTCCCATTTACCTCTTTTCCTGGTCTGGAATCACAAATTACAAAATTGTTCTAAGGCAATCGTAAGTTAAAAACTCCAGGTTGCACATGAGCCAGTTTTTTCTTTTCAGGGCAAAGGAAGACCGTATAGCTTGATTGCAGCACCCTGGCAAAAATAATTTATCCTCCCACTACGAATAAGTTTAAAGACAGATGAATTTTTTATATATATATTTATGGACTAAAAACTAGAAAAGCATCAATGGGGAAAATAAGTTAGCTCTTACACAAACCATTTCTTGAAGCTTTTGTGGGCAGAATCTATGCCTTGTGATTTTTTGCCATCTCCTCCACATCTAGCTCCACTTCTAATACTGGTGCATCCTTTTGCATGCTAAAATGACTGGAACATGGAATATAGTACTTCAAACCCATGATAGGCATTATCAAGCTTAACATAGTTTTAACAGTGGAGACTAGCAACTTACCTATTCAGCACAGGGCCATGATCTACAGCAGTTTGGAGGCAATATATAACTCGACCAACTATGTCTGACATGGCAACTGGCCCAAATGCTCGACTATCATTAGCTTCCTGAGTTCCCTCCAGAAAATATATGGTGAAGATAATCAGATTTTGCCAAAAAAATCCATAAAAACACATGCTCTTTGAGATATATCACCAACAGCATATAAAAGCAGCCTACATCTTGAACTAACGAACCTGAGATCACTAAATGTTCTCGAAAGTGGATAAAAAGAAAAGGGCTTTGTTGTTAAGACACTTAGTTGTGCCTAATTAGTGTGAAGAGTGTATATTCCTCAATTGTGGAATTAATTATATTTTCCCCAATTAGTAGGATTCCCTAATTAGGGGGATTCCTATGTTTTAGGTGGTAATTAGGCATGCAAAACCAAAATGTATATGTATAAATAATCTATACATTGTTCGTATAATATGAGCCTTTTCTCCCAACTTTTCCTCATGGTATTAGAGCCTTAGGGTTTTTGAGGAAAATTGTGCCGCTGCCTTCATTGCAATTTCTAGCAGTCTTCATTGCTGCAATCTCCAATCATAGTGCAACCTTCAATGGTGCACTTTCCCAACCAAACCATACTCCTTTTCATCACTGCGATTTCTTTTTCTTTCAACTCTAATCACAAAACTCACCTGATTCAAACTACAATCACCAAAGTCATGTCTGAAACCACAGAAATTAATTCTATCCAAAAAGCCACCCAAAATTCTAATGTTGTTCAATCAAAAGTTGAGCTTCCAAACACATCAGTTACATACTGACTGAATGGTAAGAAATATCTAAAGTGGCCTCAACTAGTACAAACCATCCTCAAAAGGTAAAGAAAAACTGAGTAACCTATTGGGAACTCATCCCGAACAAGGAGAATCAGGTTTCAAAGTTTGGGATGAAGAGGACTCTCTTATTATGTCATGGCTACAGAGTTCCGAGACACCTGAAATTAGTGATACCTGCATGTTTCTCCCAACCGCAAAAGAGATTTGGAGACAATTCAACAAATTTACTCTAAGGTTAAGGATGTTGCTCAAGTATATGAAATAAAGGTAAAAACCAGAACAACAAGACGAGGGAAATCAGTCACATAATATGCCAATCTATTATAGAGTCAGTTGCCAGAATTGGATTATTAGAGACCTCAAAGACAGCCTTTGAAGTACAAACTTTAAGAAATCAAGACACACACCAAAGAAAGTTGCTTGAAATTGCATGGTAAACCCCCAAGCTGAGAGTGGGGCAACAAGGGAAACTAGTCTTCTAATTTGGCTGACATCACTCAAAATAATCAAGAAAAGCTATAGGAACTGGGGGAATTCAGCAGTGAAGACACTGACAAGCTTAGAAGGCTACTGCATCAGCTAAATAAAACATCACATGCGAGTTCGTTAGCTCTGACATCACTCAACATAATCAACAAAAGCTACAAGAACTGGGGGAATTCAGCAGTGAAGGTATTGACAAGCTTAGAAGGTTGATGGGTCAGCTAAGTAAAACATCACATGCGAGTTCATTAGCTTTGTCAGGTAATCCTTGCTGTTCAATTGGATTTAATGTCTTGCAGAAATCCTTGTCATTTATGGGTCGTAGATTCAGGCGCTGCAAACTACATGACCAACTCACTCAAGATTTAATGTCTCGCAGAAAGCCTTTTGTCGTTATTGGGTAATAGATTCAGGCATCACAAACTACATGACTCACTCAACAATCAATTTATAGTTTACACTCTTTGTCCAAGTAATAGAAAAGTTATTATTATTGATGGGTCTCTTATCATTGTTGTTGGCATAAGAGACATAAATTTTCCATCAATCATATTAGAAAATGTCCTTCCTGTTCCTATGTTTCAAAACTGGGAAAAATCTGAATAAACCCCTGTTAATCACTTATAGTTTGAGATAAAAATAATTACATAAATATCCCCAGCTAAATAGAAAATAATAGCAAATACCTAATTACAGGAATGCACATAATTAACTCCTAAAAACCAAAGCTAAAATCACAACTATCAATAACTCCCCCTCAAGATGGGATATGAACATCTGTCATGCCATCTTGCATACTAAGGAATGAAACAATCTATTACATAAGCCCTACTAAATACATATGCTAATTGACTCTCTGAATTTGTATAGCTGATTCTAAGGTTTTGATCATCCAATTTTTCTTTTATAAAGAATAGATCAATCTCAATACGTTTTTTATGATCATGTTGGACTGGATTATGAAATGCTAATAGATGCCTTCTTGTCACATTGTAGCAACACAGACTTCTTTTCAAGATGTATATCATGCATTAACTTTTTAAGCCATTGAAGTTCACATAGCCATAGTTCTACATTCTTCTTCAACACTCGATCTAGCAACGACATCGTATTTTTTGCTTCTCCAGGTGACCAAATTCCCACCAATGAAGGTATAATAACCAGAATTAGATCTTCTATTATTAGGAGATGCCGTCCAATCAGCATCAGTGTATGCTTGTATTCTTAAATGGCCATTCGAGAAGAGTAATCCCTTACCAAGACTAAATTTGAGATGCCTCAAAATCTGAAAAACAGCATCAAGATGTGTAGTCTAAGGGCTATGTGTAAATTGACTTACTATACTCACTGCATAGGCGAATTTTAGGTAGTGTATGAGATAGATAAATCAATCTGCCATTCAATCTTTGATGTCGATCAATGTCAACCTGTTCTCCAAATATTTTCCTTTAATCAATGATTGGCTTCAATTGGAGTATCAGGAGGTTTACAGCCTAATTTTTCCGTTTCTTTTAGTACGTCAAGAACATAATTTCTTTGGGAGATAAATATGCCCTTTTCTGATTGAGCAACCTCTATGATACAATTAGAAAGTCTAAAAGGACGCGTTTATAAAATCGAGTATTGGCAGCAAGTGTCTTGAGACGTGGAGACTTTGCAGCAGATGACTTGGTCTACAACTTGCCTAAAATAAGTCAAGTAGTTGTTAATAAATTAAATCTCTGTTGCTGATTTCTTGCTATTAGCCGTTGCCTTTACTCTTATTTAGGAACTTAGATATTACTTTCTTGTATTTAATTCCTTGAAAAGCAATAAGATGGGACAGAAAAGAAATATTCGAACTTCACTTGTGGTTCAATTCTCACCCCAAGTAGAATTCAATTCGCCATCACAAACTTAAAAGCACAGGTTGCTATTCAATTCTCCATCACCTAGGACATGTTGTTACTCCAAATGGCATTAAAGTTGATCATGCAAAAATCGAAGCTGTGCTTAACTGGCCTTCACCAACTAATATTACTCAATTACAAGGTTTTTTTAGCCTCACTGGCTATTATCGAAATTTTGTGCAAAATTATGGTGTAATAGCACGACCCCTCACCAACCTGTTAAAGAAAGGGCAATTCTTTTGGACAGATGAAGCAGCCATAGCCTTCCAGCAACTAAAGTGCGCCATGACCACTACACCAACACTAGCCATGCCCAATTTCGATGAGCCCTTCATTGTTGAAACTGATGCTTCAGGCGAAGGAATAGGAATAGGAGTGATCTTATCACAACAAGGGAAGCCTATAGCATTCACGAGTCGAGCCTAGGGTAGCAACAAGCTATCTTGGTTGACTTATGCTAAAGAAATGTTAGAAATTATTTATGCCATCAGAATGAGGAGACCATACTTACTTAAAAGTTCTACATTCATACCGATCAACAAAGCCTCAAACATTTTCTTGAATAGAGATTTAATTTATTAACAGCTACTTGACTTATTCTAGGCAAGTTGTAGACCAAGTCATCTGCTGCAAAGTCTCCACGTCTCAAGAAACTTGCTACCAATACTCCATGTACTTAGTTCACATACTTGGGATTTTTGAAATGTGTCCTTCTAGACTTTCTAGTTGTATCACTCTATCTTAAGAAAATATCTTAGTTTGCCCAAACCTTTAATATCAAACTCATTGGCCAAATATTTCTTCAATCTAGTGATTACTTCTTGATTGTTACCTGTCACCATTATATCATCAACATATACCATAAAAATGGAAATCTTATAGATGCTTGATGAACATAGTGTGACTTGCATTACTTTGTTTGTAGCCAAAAGCTATCATTATTTACTGAATCAATCAAACCATGCTCAAGGTGATTGTTTTAAACTGTATAAAAGCTTTCTTTAAATAACATACTTCCCTTAAGTTTTTTTATTAGAAAACCCGGTGGAATCTCCATATAGACTTCCTCTTCCAAATCACCACATATGAAAGCATTTTTAACATCAAACTGTTGAAGGTCCCATCCAAGATTAGCTAAAAAATATAAGAGGACTCTTATTGGATTCATCTTGGCAACAGGTGCAAATGTTTCTTGGAAATCAATCTCTAGTTTTGGGTAAAACCTTTTAACACCAATTGAGTCTTTACCTCCCAATAAAGCCATCTACCCTATGCTTTACCATGACTATCCACTTACATCCTACTGGCTTCTTCCCTAATGGAAGATTGACAAATTCCCAAGTTTTATTCATTACCAAGGCTTTCATTTCTTCCACCATGGCATCATTAACAAATTCCTTCCACCCCTGTGGTAAAGAGATAAAATGCAAGGAAGACAAGAAAGCTCTATAGTTTGGAGGCAGAACATCATAAGTAACAAAGTTATCATATGGATGATGGGAAGGAATTTCAACGAATAATTTAGGAGCAGGAAGAGGTAAATGATTGGATGCCACAGGAATTGATCCAAGTTGGATGACCAGATGATTGGCTATAAAGAGTATTATTTATGCCATCCTCCTTTTTCTTACATGCATTCAACAACAAATTAGGTATGTCCAATCTAGGGGCGGAAATGGGCCGGGGCGGGCCTGGGATCTCGACCCGATGCCCTACAAGGCATGGGGCTATTTGGCCCAAACACAAACCAGAATAGGCCAAAGGCAACCCGACTTATTTATAAAAAAAAATTCAAAAACAACCTTACCAGTTGACTTCCCATGCCGGGCTTGGGTCCAATTGCCAAGCCTAGTCCAATCTACTTGTTACCAGATCAGTTTTTGGTCCTCTAACAGAATAAAAAATCTTATCAATTTTTTGGTTGTCTAATAGAATTAGAAATCTTATCATCATTGTTTCCATGCTCAAGAATAGGCAACTCAAGAATAGGTTGAACAGGAGAAACCACTTCCACATGATGATTCCCCCCTAAAGATGTGACAGGATGAGAAGGAAAGAATGCTTCTACCTCATGAAAAGTGATATCCATACTCATAAGACTTTCTAATGGTTAGCATTTATATCCCTTTTGAGTAGGAGAGTATCCAACAAAAACACATCTCAAGGTTCTAGGACCAAATTCTCTCCTAGTGTTTTTATGCACAATACAAACACACCCATAGAATTTTGGAGGGATAATCTAAGAGTTATTACATTAAATAAGTTCTATCAAACATATAAAATTCAAGGTCCTTAAAGGCATACTAATAAGATAAGCAGTGGTAAGAACTACATCACCACAATAAGTCTTAGGAACATTCTTAATGAACATAAGAGCCTTAGCAATTTCTAAAAGATATTTGTTTTTCCATTTAGAAACACCATTTTGAGCACCAATATTAACGCAACTAGTTTGTTGTACAATCCCATGATTATCTAAATAGATAAGAAAGGTTTTCTCCATCAGTACCATTATCAGTGCATAAAATTTTCACCTTAGCACCAACTGGTATACTAATCATCCTATGGAAGGACTTGAAACAAGAGATCATTTTTTGCAAGCATTAAATACACCCCCATCATCCTATGATAGCAATTAATAAACATCACAAACCATTTATAATCAGATGAGAAACTATCAGGCTGCGCCACACACATCAAAATGAATCATCTCAAAAGGGACTAAACATTCATTATTTATTGAAGGATATGAAGTTCTAGTATGCTTAGCAAGTTCACAAGCATCACAAACTAAGGTCTTCACCATAGTAGTTAATAGCGCGCGATAGCGGCGCGGAGCGGCGCCAACCCGCTCCAGACCCCCTTGTAGCGGAGCGGTTTGGCGTCGCGGCTTTAGCAGCGCTAAAGCGGCCGCGATTTGCGGCAAATAGTGGAAATAGCGGCCGTTATTCGTTCTGCCGATTAAGCCCTCACCTGTTGCCCTTTAAGGTTGGTTGGGTTGGGGGGTAAATATGAAATTTCTTATGTTTTAATACCTTAACTCTCTTTTTCCCTATCTGATCCACTTCACGACCGAACAGCTACTCCTCACAGATCAGACGTTACTCTCTCCCTCACCAACCGACAGCCGTCGACTGACAGCCGCCGACCGACAGCCGCCGACTGACAACCGCCGACCGACAGCCGGCGACCTCTTCTACTCCTCTCTTCTACTCCTTCTCTCTCACCCACAATGGAGTCATCCTCTTCTCAGCCACCGACTGTACCGTCGTCTGCCGCCTCTGCCTCTGCTGCGTCTGCAACAATTTCTTCATGTGGATGGGTGAAGCCTACTGGCAGGAATTTAGATATGGGTTGGCAGTGGAATAGCTTAAAAGACATCAACAATAAGAAGGCTG
>JANKOE010379037.1:0-12013 GCA_026284465.1 Erythroxylum citrifolium | reverse complement strand
ACTCATATTTTAAAACAATGCATGTGTGTAATGTTTGATTTTGTTTGTCCTGTCTTGGGTGGCATCCATGTATCCTCTCAGGGGGTATTTGGGTGTTACAGAGGAAGTAATTGGTGTTGAAATATAAATGAAAATAAGGAAAAAGAGAATAAAGGAAATAAAAGATCTTTCATAAAAACAAAAAAAGAAAATAGATATACATAAATCCATGATTAGGATTGATATAAATTACAAATTAAGCTAAGTATGAATGTGATAAATTACAAATTAATTCTTTAAAAGATATTTTGGTTTCTTTTCCACCAAAATTTATATACTGTGTTATTAAGGGATATTTTAAACACAATCTAATTAGCATCCTTTTCCATCTGTTTGAGTGTTAACTAGACAATGAAACTATGTTATCTTAAGTTTAGGAAAGTAGTATCGCAAAGTAAATGAATTTTATGCCAAAGGAATGAAGGGATCTTGCAGTTGAAGAAGAGGTGTTCAACTTTTTTTGGAGCTTGGCTGTGAAGCATAAAAGTGTTAGGGATATTGAGAAATGTATTCACTTGATCAAAGTGTGTTCAATCTTTCCCTTACTGCAAAGCCAAAAGATGACTAAGGCTTTGGAACAAGTCTGCTTCGAACCAAATAAGTTTGTTCCATGGAACTCTAGGGCCTTAAAGTCTCAACCAGTCTTTGTATGAAGTAGTTAAAAAAACTCCTAAGGGATGTCTGTTCCAACTAATTTTGTCCTTTTGGTTTGGAGAGCGCTGACTAAGAAGATTTGTTGAAGTTAGAAAGTTGTTAATCAATTGTATTAAGGAGCTATAATTAAGAACATCCCTGAATGAAGCTATTTTAGGGATGTGTCCTCGAAGATCAGAGATGTCAGGGTATCTTCTTAAGGGGCCTACACTTATCTAGTTGTCATTCTAAAACAAAGTTGAAGCATCATTTCCTATCTTATAAAGGAATTCCAATTTAACCTTTTCCCTTAACTTAAGAATGTGGATCATCATCTATGATGAGTTAGACTTTGGTTTTGCACACCAAAAACTCTTATTCCTTGAGAACTAGGTATGTATGCATCTAATCCAAAGTGAGTTTTTATGTATGATTATCCTCCATATTCTCTTTATTATCTGCACTTTATTAGTGGTTCTAACTGGTCAAATCCTTTAGCCTCCTTCCACTTTAAGTAAGCACAAGTCACTTCATTTAACTTTTGTCACTGATTTGGATTTGGTTTTTTCTGACTAGAAAAACTTTTTAATTAGTTGTTTAATGGGCGTGACAATACTAATAAGGAGCATTACATAAGATGTCCGATGGAAATGGAGGTTGTTCAAGACTGATTTAACTAATTAAATTCTACTAAAAAATGACTAAATTCTTTAACACCAATGTTGAATGCATTTTCTCATTGGAATGAGTGACATTTTCTCTTAGTTTCTGCATACAGTCATTAGGTTTTATACATATATTACCTGCTAAATTGTTTAGTTTATTTGAATCTGCATTTATAGTGGTTCATGTTTAATTTGTAGGAAATACACTTGACTTTAGTTGAAAAGGACCACAACAATGGTTAAATGAAGGAAGTAGACTCCAAAGTAAATTGAAGCAAAAAAAGGAGGGCTAAAACGATCCAAGCAAAAGCTTTAAACAACATGCAACATCCCACTACCATAAGGCAAATACCCGAATACCTGTAGGACATTCAAGTACCTACCCTATGATGGTGGTTTTGGAGCAAAGGCAATCCAACTTACACATGACATCATCTAACATAATCAGGAATCATCAAATTTTAAAATCATTCATTGCATTCATTCACAAAGTCTACACTGTCTCCATTAAACAAATATGTACAAAAACTCTGATAGGTTCTAACGAGACTACAAAATAATTCTACAGCACTTTTAAGGTCAGCTGACAGACCTCTGAGGCATTTCTCTATCCAAAAGCTTCCCTAAGTCCTGACTAAGGAACTAAGTCTCCTGTCTCGTATCTGAAAAGCCACATTGCAATTTTTGATGTGTTTTGCGAATTCAATGAGTGAACCATCATTGATGAATTCACTGGATCATATACACACATCATATATTACACAAATATTCATTCTAACATACATTTATTATTCAAAAACTCACACAATATGGTATAACATTTAATCATTGCGAAACATATCATATATAAACAAATACATATACATATGAGACTCCACATTCGTTATTATTATTGTGACCGAGTGCCTATCACATGTACACATAAACATATATCACAGAGTATAGCTCTACGTGCCAAATCATATATCATAGAGCAAAGCTCTACGTGCAAGCGCTTGATACTGGCTACTCCGGTCACAACGCCTTTATCTGAGCATACATTTTATGAAATGCATTAAATATTGAATAGCTCATATGTCACAATATTATACAAATGCTCAAACAAAGTTTTCATAGTCATCGGACCTAAGTCCGGCATTCAACTTTCGTTAAGAATTCTCATGTCACACAGAATTTCACATCAAGTCAGATCACTTCCAATATATGCCCAACTATTAAACTCCTCGGACTTCAAGTCCGGAATCCAAAAAAAAATCACAAACAATTCAATAATATTGGAAGTATAAACAAATCAAGGTATACGCTCCAATAAGCTATTGCTTGGATGGTCTGGCAATGTCCGACTGGCGTCCGATGTGCTCTTCTATAACATACACAACACATTCACAAACATCACATCTTTGCACAAAAATACAAGTATTCTTGTATGCACATCAATGTATAGAAGGTATGCACAATGCGTGTTCAATGACAATTCCGGAGTACTCTATTGCAATCCTTATCAATAATTCATTCAGATATCAAAGCCCTCATTAATACCATGCAAATTTACAAATGGACCAAAACAAAACAATGTCAAAACAATTTCATAACTTCATTGACCACCTCAGATTTTCTACCCACATAATTTTGGTTTAAATTTGTATAGTAAATCTAATAAGGTAAGTAGCAAAATTAGGCAACACTTTCTTCTAGAAAGTTGTTCTCCAATATCTTAAGTTTCTAATGACACCAAAATAATTCAATTTGGTTTAGTATACTAAAAGATATACTCAAAATATTTTAGACTATTCTTAAACATCAGCAAAATTCTTACCTCAACTTCTAACAAAAAATTGAAATTCTTAGAGATAGAAATAAAACTCAACTTCTTCAAAAAAGTTGTAGTCCTATGTCTTTAGTTTAATACAAATAAAAAATCATCCCATTTGGATAACTATAAAGAAAGTTATGGTCAAAATACCAAAGTATATTCGAGTTGTATAAAACAAGACTTTGCCGTGGTGAACTAAGGAAGTTGGCCGCGGCGAACTTTTCCAGAAACGAATTTTCTCGGGGAATTTACAAAAGATGGCTGCGGCGAACTTAAAAGAGTTGGCCGCGGCGAACTTTTACAGAAGACTCGATCTGCCCAGTTTTCACTTTCTCACTCTACTATAATTTTTCATTTCTCTCCATTCTTCACGTTTATTCTCACATCAATTACTCAAATAACATTCAAAACAATTCTTCTAACTCATTTTTAGCTCATCAACTCCCAAAAAAAATTCAAACACCAATATTCACACTTAAACATCAAACTTCACTTCTAGAGATAAACAACAGACACAATGTATGCATGTACCATTTCGACTTTCTCAACAGAGTATATACATATCTTCCAATCTAGAGTCCATTCAATACCATTTTAAACAATTCCTAACTCTCAAATTAATCATCTAATCTCTTCAACACCGAAACCAAACTTCTCAATTCCATGCATGCATGTTTTAAATACACCAGAAACTAAACATCATTCACAAGATCCAAAAGCAAACTTAAACTCAACTTACTAGATTCAGCTTTTAATTCCAGTAAGGAGAATAAATCAAAAACCCTGAGAGTCTCACACTTATTATTCGAGTGATAAGTGTTTCTTCACAGAGAAGAACACTTACAGTGCATTATTCCTAACTCAAACATCGTATTCGTGTACACTTTGCATGTCATACATTTGTCACCCATTAGTAATCCATGTGTCACCATACATACAAGCCATTTGTCACAATTATAGGTTGCACGTGTCACACCATAATTGGCCCATAAATCAATATTTTTCTAAAATTCACCAAAAATTTCAAAAAATAATGACTCTCCAAATAAATTTTTCGCTTAAAAAATAATTCACCAAAAATTTCAAAATATCCAAAATACACTAAAATTGCCAAATCACAATTAATACACTCCAATTTAATCCACAATTTTCTCTCATAAATTAAATTTACCCGGAAATGCCAATGAATGCATGTACAATCATATGAATGTGCAACATAAATGTGTATGTCACAATTAATTATGCATGATGTGCATTTTCCTAATTTCTCAGAAATTTCTCAAAATTCACAATTTTAGCCATAACATGGGTAACGGGATGTTACACGACAGCTGCTGGAAAGACTTATGAAAATTGTTTAGCTGAGAAACAAAAGCACAAAATGCAGAGGCCACTAGCAGAAAACGACAGCAGCTTGAGACAGGACAAAAACGACACCATCAGGAGAGAAAACGCATCGGCAGCGGCAAAATGGAATAGGTTTTAATTTAGGAGAGAGCATCAGCTACAGAGAGGGCGCAGACACACACAAGGAGCGTGAACCACAGGAGACACACCAAAACGATACACCATTAGGGGAGACGGAAGCTCCAGTAGACGTACACGGACTAGGGTCGCACCACGCAGAGACGCACGCGAGGAGGCACCACCGAGACGCACACAATGCACACATCTGGCTAGAGGGATGAGGTCGATGCACCAGTAGGGACACACCACGCAAGAATGAACGATGCACGCAACTGGGAGATGCGCATCAAGGGCTAACGCACCACTAGGAGACGCGGGTAGCACCAACGCTGCGTTTGGTTAGCGTCTTCGGTAGTTGGAGACGGAACGGAACAGAAATCTAGAGACGGAACGGAACGGAAACTGGGGACAGTGAGCTATTTGGTTTATGATGGACAGAACAGAGAATCTTGTCTCCGTCTCCAGGACAAATGTGTTTGGTTGTAGGGGACAGAGACAGAAAATATTGTAAATGACGAATATGCCCCTAGTCTTTAATATGATTAGGAAGATGTAATTCAATGGTATTTTTATCATGAATGGTTTGTAATTCAATAGTTTGTATTATTATTATCATTATGTCTAATTAATATTATTATTATTATATAATTTGTATTTATTATTCAAATATATTATTATTAATATTCTTATATAATTTGTAATAATAATTATTACAAATTTATTATTATTATTATTATTATTATTATTATGTCAATTTATTATTATTATTATTATAAAATTTGTATTATTATTATTATTGTATAATTTGTATTTATTATTATTCAAATTTATGATTACAATCTACTCAAATTTATTATAATTATGTCTAATTATTATTATTATTATTATTGTTATTATTATTTTAATAACAACAAAAAATAATAATAAATTGATAATAACAAAAAAATACATCTACGACTACTACTACACTACTACTACAATACTACTACTACTACTGTATCATCATCTTGAAGCATTATTATTTACAAGTATGGCCTACATACTTGTATCATCATCTTCAAGCATGAATTCAAGTAAAAGGAATCATTATTATCTAAAAATGATCAACTATTTTGACATACAAATTTGTAATTTTTAACACAATAGAAACATTCTCTTGCAAAGAACAACATAACAATTCCATAATAAACTATTGAGGACTTTTGTCGAACATGTTATGGGCAGCCATAATAATTGAACTCAAGAACACAATCCAATCTTTCTGTTTTCCCTTCATTCAACAACAACAATACAACTTCTGCACCATACGACCATTATCATCACTAACGAACGCAAACAATTCAATAAGAAACTAAAAACATAACACAAACCATGTATAATATATATTCGAGTTTAATGACAAATGCCAAAAAAATTTGCAGAAGCCAAAGAGTAGAAGCACGTCAACTTCCACCGCTGGTCCCTTCGGTGGTCCAGCAGCGAGGTAGGCTAATGGTGGTGGGAGCTCCAGATCCGGCGACGGTGAAGCACTCCGAGGTGCTAGGTGGGGAGAGATCGACGGGGCATGGAGGCGGGGAGCGTCGGTAGGCGTCCCTGACAACATGGACGGCGCAGGGGAGATCCGAAGCTGCTCGGAGGCGACGCCTTCTCCGACAGCTCCAAGAGCGGTGGTAGTGAGAACAACACCGGGAGAGTGGTGCAACGCCTTCGTCGGTGCAGTTGGAGTCGTTGGCGGTGAAGGGACACCAGAGGCGTGCTTGGGCACGGTGGCGGTTCCATCACCGACAGTCCAAGAGTTGCAATTTTTTTTAATTTTGTGTTGTGTTGTTGCCTAATCCCGGGATGGAAGTAAGTAGATTGGGAAAATCTGAAGCTAGTGGAACGGTTTGTGCCCTCAAAGGGGAAGAGAAACTGTCGGTGGCGTTGGGAGAAGACAGCAGGGGAGTCGGGGACGAAGATAGCAAGGAGTCGGGGAAGAATAGGTTGAACTTGAAGGAGTTGGACAGAAATGTAAAAATGGGTTGAGGTATGTGCCGGAGACAGGGACACGTTGTCCCTGTCCTCCCTTTTTGGAAGAGACAGAAAATCGTGTCCCTGTCCTCTGGAGATAGGGACAAAAAGGGGGGAGACATCAACCAAACAGCACCGGAGGCAGGATTTATTGGTTCTGTCTATTATCCCCACTTACAGGGACGATAACCAAACACGGGGTTATTGTAGGCGTCAAATGATAGCCGTGGCTTAACATTGCAACCGCATATAGGGTTTTCTGTGGGAATTGGAAGGAATGATTTCTCAGTTCCAAGCCCGTGGGAATCCACAGAGATTTCTCAGTTCCAAACCCGTACCAAACAATAACATCCACCGACAACGATTTGGTCTCTTCCTGTGGATAGAGGAGAGGATTACAACGAATCAAATTTAATCCGCATATAATAATAAAATTGCTATAACATAATTAATAAACTTGAAGATTAGCCTTATCACATCTTCGTACGTAGGACGTCCTTCAGTGTTATTTCCTTGTGCTTAATTTCTCTGTTATTGCCTTAAACAACCTATGGCTATAGCCTTATGAGTTACGACATTAATTTTTCAACTAGTAATAATGATCTAAAAGTAACCTATATCTCGTTCCGCCTCTAGCTTTGTTTGCTTTGCCTTCAAGCGACCTGGTCGGGTCGGTCGTATTGGGCCTGGACTCAGTCTCGACGACCCGAGGGCTAATCGGTCCATTCATCAGAGATGTCAAGCCCAAGCCCGATCCATATTCTCCATAGCCCATTAGCACGAGAAAACGTTCCGTGCAGAGGTAGGAGTCTACGTGAAAACCTAACCCTAGCGTCCCACGCATATATAAGGTATGATTTCATTGTAATAGAGGTACGCACAATCATAACCTAGTTTTCTCTGTATTCGGCAGCCTCACCTTCACAAAACAACTGACTTGAGCGTCGGAGGGGCAAATCGGATCACAACCCCCGACGTGCCTTCTCTGTTTTGCAGGAACTCCACACCGAGATTCTTACGCGGGGCAATCGACTCGTGGATCCAAACGGCAACGTTCAGTCTGGCCAAAATCAGGCAGAACCACGACCCATTCTGTTTGATTTCTTAAAATAATATTGAATTTTGTCCATTGCGTATCATGCACAATTACTATTATTATCACTATTAGATTTTGGTGTTAATAAGTTGGCATAGTCAAACCAAGATTCAATATTGTAGTACTCTCTTGAATCAATAAATTCCTCACAATAAAAAAAAAACAGCAAGGAAGAAAGATTCTCGTTGATTACGCGTATATGATAAATACTATCTATAAAAGTATATTCTATATAGATCCACCTACACTTCCTCTTCGTGTAAGAGCAAAGATAATAAAGAATTTACCTCTACATTGAAACGGGTTCAGTTATAGAAAGCGCATCGTTTTGTGTAATATGGACCGTTTAACCAACGTTACGAATCCTGTTTAGAATTTAATTATAGTATGATATGATACCATATTAAATAGTATTGGATACCGTTTTAAATACATTTTTTAAAATCATAAAATTGTCCATAAATTTTATAATTAACGCACACACATATATATAATAACCCTAAACTTTAGAATTCTCAAAAAAATTATTTTACTTTAATTTTTCTGAAAAAAATCTCCTAATGTTGACTTATGTTAAAAAAGGAACATAAATTATTTTTACATAGCAAAGTTACTGAGTATATACTAAGCAGAAACTTTTGCTTCCTCACTGTATTGGTGGAGGGACGTAGCTGAAACGACCACGCACTTGAGTCAATCTATAGATAGATACATATGTATTTCTTTTTTTTGGTAAATGATACATATATATTTCAATTTCATACATTATCACTCTCTCCCTACATATATATATGTATATATGTATAGCCATATCAACATTAGCAATATGCACTTCTTCAGTTTTAGCATAAAATGACCCTATTTTCTATCTTTTGAATTTTGGGATGTTTGTGTTTGTTGAATTTCTTTAAAAATAGATTTAGAATATATTGACATCTAATAAAGATATTAAGGGTAAAAATTAAGCCCGGGTCTAGCCTAGCCTGACCCGACCCAGTTTGACCGTACTTTAGTTCTAGTTTAGGCTTTTTTTAAAAAAGAACTTCAAGCTTCGAAACAGCTTGAAGCACTTAAAATGACATCCTTTTTCATTTTTTAATTTAAAAATAAAAAATTTAAGTTGAATTAGGCTTTGGGCAGCTCAAGTCCGATCAAGCTGGTGCTTAAGTTGTGCATCTCAAGTTTGATCATGCTTTGGGTGTGAACCCGACCCAACCTAGCCTATTGCTATTTACATACCAATTCTTTAATGTCACTCTTTATTCATAAACTAAATTATTAATTTTAGATGTCGTATTTATTTATTTATATTTGTGGTACAAAGACTACAAAATCTTTTAGTAGTGTCGTGAATGATTTTGCATTATTGCAACTGTGGATTGATAAGATCTATGAGAACTTCTTCATCAAGTTTAACATAAGAAGACAATTTTATGAATGTGCTTAATTTAGAGTAAAATTTAAATAAAATTTTGTTTTATTAAATTGAATTATGATATGGTGGGTTATTAAATTTTCTTATATATGTTATTTGCAAAGCAAATAAAAATGTGATTTTTGTTATACTAGAAGTATAAATATCATAAATAAGCAGTGACAGAATCAGAAATTTAAGATAGTAGGGTCAAAATAAAATATAGATTTCACAAAAATTTTCATATCAAAACTAAATAAAAAATAAAGTTTTATTAAGAATATAAAATAGTTAAAATTTCAATGATCCTCGCCTACTTTTCATAGATTTATTCATAACAAGATCATTGTCAATATTTGAAACAACTTAGTTAAATTATTGATCAAACGGTCATACATGCATTCGCTGAAACATCCCTAAATCCTGTCGTGGAATAAATATTATAACTTGTCGATATAAAAAGCAGACGTGATGGAAGAACAAAAAGTCAAGAAAAATGGTCAGACATGTCAGCCTTGCCTTACCTTCTCGTGTCGATCGTTACTTGCCTTTGTACAAAGTTGTCATTGAAGGTGATTGGACCACCGCTTCTAACTTTTTTAAGGAAGATCCCAATTCAATAACTGCCGATGTCACTAAAAAGCCCATGACTGCTCTCCATGTCACTATTGGTACTGGTCTGTTCTTGAAATTTGTTCAAAACTTTGTGGGGTTAATGTCTAATCACCTCCATGTGAAAGAAAAATTTGGAACACCCCTCTTCGTACAATTTTTCACAAATCACATTGACGGTGGTGGCGCGACACACTTCAAGAGAGAATCTTGTTCAATTATCAAAGATTTTGATATATATATCTATATATATTAAAAATAAAAAATTTAATTTTTTTAACAACTAACTCCGTCAGTGTAAATAAGTCTTAGAATATCAACGAAAAATTAAAGAATCATCAAAACGAAATATTGTTATGGAAGCTATGTTGCAATTGGGCCATTTATATTCTTTTCGTTGGTTGTTTCCTAGTAATTTACTTATAAAAGATATATGTACTTTGAAATTGAGATTAGGATATTTGTCGATGTTTGAGCAAATATAGACTTTATAACACTTTTTGGCCAATTTATAATGATAAGTTTTAAATAGTGTTGTGTTTAAATATTATGGAAATTAGGCATCTATCATGGGCTACTATTATGAGTGATTTCTTGTAATTACTGTTGGGATAGCTAGTATATTATACCTTAACTAGAGATATTAAGTTACCTTAGTATAGGACTATTTCCTTTTTTGTAAAGTGCATATACATACTGCACTGTAATCTCCTTGAAAGATGTACAAGTTATCGTCTATCAGTATACTTATGTTGTTCATGTGTTTCATCATGGTATCAGAGATAGTATAATCCTCATAACCTGAACACGAATCAAATCTCATATTACAAATCTTTTACCATTTTTCTGTTTTGTTTCTTTGAACAAAGACCTACATAGAGAATTCCAGTTCCGATTCCATTATCCCAGCCACACACCCCATACCAAATAACCAACTTCTTCATAGATCATTGTCTAACAAGAAAATTCTATATTTCCCACCAGTGTTATACTGGATGAAACCAACTACTCATTATGGTCGCAACTCATGGAGATGCGAATTGGTGCTCGTAACAAAATTGGATATCTCAATGGGGAAGCAAAGAGGCTTACACATGGCGATCTAGATCTTGCAACGTGGGTTGCAGATAACTCCAAAGTGAAAAGTTGGCTTATTGACTCTATGAGTCCTTCACTGATGCAGCGATTTATTCGTCTCCCTATTGCTAAGGATATATAGGAAGCTGCTTCTAAAACCTTTTATGATGGATCTGATGAAACTTGCATTTTTGAGTTGAATCAGAGATCTTTCTTTACTAAGCAGAATGGTCGACCGTTGGCATCATACTATAATGAACTTGCTGCCATTTTTTAAGAAATTGATCACAGGACTACTTCTCAAGAAGGAACAGTCGAAGGGGTGGTCCAGATGCACTCTACAATGGCTAGACTTCCCATCCATATTTTTCTCAATGGACTTGATTCAGAATTTGACCAAGTGCGTAGGGAAATCTTACAAAAGATCCAAAGCTTAACTTAGAGAGCACGTATGCATATGTTAGGAGAGAATATCAACAAAGACAAACAATGGGAAACTCTCGCCCAATTCCTGAAAGCACAGTCCTGATGGTCAATCAAACTCTGCAAAGATCATCGTCTGGAGTGTCGAAGAGTCAAAATAATCAGTCCACTAAAAGGGCTATCAACCTGGTATGTACTAATTATGGAGAAACAGGTCACTCCAAACAACGATGCTACGAGATCATTGGCTATCCTGAGTGGTGGGATTTCACAAAGAAACCTAGAAAGAAGATTGCAAGCACAGCTAGGGTGACCTCTTTAGAGGAAGAACAATTGAAACCTGCAACCAATATTGCTCATTCAAGTACTATTAATAAGGCATCGATTTTATCTGCAACCTCTAAGAATAGTACTTGGATTATTGATACAGGTGCATCTAATCACATGACAAATGATTCGGGTCAGTTGCAATCCATCCTTCCTTCTTCTCAATCTGAAATCTCTACGGCAAATGGTAGTACGTGCATTGTAATAAGGGAAGGATCTGTTACTTTATCTAACACACTCACGTTAAACACAGTCCTTGTTATTCCATCTCTTGAATATAATCTTTTATCCGTCAGCCAAATTACCACTACTCTCACTTGCACTGTAACCTTTTGGCCCACATATTGTGTTTTTCTGGATATTCCATGTAACGCCCCAAAGTAGGGGTTAGAATATTAATGACATTTAGTACAAAATATGCTTACTATTGGAATAAG
>JANKOE010378837.1:0-12027 GCA_026284465.1 Erythroxylum citrifolium | reverse complement strand
TAAAACAACCATTCTCAACTTGGTCCAGTTAGATACATACAAAATGTACTAACACATATTCATATTATGCAAATCTCTAATTGAATACAATTAAATAATTGTTAAATGAAAATAACCATTACATTTGCATGGTTAATAGTATACATATATCACTAATCATGTATACAATCATGGCTAGATATGTAGAATTAATTCTTTCCATAGATAGATGTATGTAAAGTGTATATATCCCGTCCAATGTATTAAGAAAAAAATCAAAAAAGGAACCAGTTTGACATGGTATTAGAGCGTTGGAACCCAGAGCCTGCGCAAAACTTGTCATGGAATTAAAAAAAGGAGAGAAACACGAGAGGTTATGAGCTATGGAAGACACTCCATCTACAGGCAGCTCTCGCATAGAGAGTACAATTATTTCATACTTGACATCAAAACTATCATAGATCTTGAACCAGACGCCAACTACAACAAACCATGAATCGACTACGACAGTGATTGGCATCAAGTTAGACGATAATAACTATGGACTTTGGTCTCAGGTTATGGAAATGTATCTTAAAGGAAAAGATAAGTTGGGATACATAAATGGAGAACTTGAACAACCCGCTGAGGCAGATCCGACATACAAGAAATGGAGAGCAGAAAATGCAGTAATGAAGGGCTAGTTGATCAATTTTATGGATCCAAAACTGATCAGCAATTACATTAGATTCCCAACAGCGAAAGCCATTTGGGATGCAGTGGCCACAATGTACTTTGATGGTAATGATACCTCACAAGTCTGTGATCTCAAAAGAAAGGTGATGAAACTCAAGCAAGCCGGAGGATCAATTGAGACATACTACAATAGTCTTCAAGGCCTTTAGAGAGAAATTGATTTTCGTCGGCCAAATACAATGAAATGTAGCAATGATATACAGAAGTATAACTCTATTTTGCAAGAGGATAGAGTATATACTTTCCTTGGTGGGCTAGATGACCGGCTTGATAAGATTAGAGCGGACGTTCTACAAATGCAACCATTCCCATCTGTTGAGCAGGCTTATCCTCATGTTCATCAGGAGGATTTAAGACAAACTATTAGAATTATAAATGACAGTTATGCAACCGATTGTATAAATACTTCTCTATATGATTATAATGAATAAGATTTTACCCTTTGTATTTTTGGTTATTCTGTTATGGTATCAGAGACTATTGATAAGTGCTTTAAGAAGCACTGGTTTCCTATAAACATGAAGAATAATAAGAGATCTTCTACTAGAGTGTATGCTAATACGGTGGATACCGATGATGCGGTGATTACCTCTGCTGATTCTTTTCCTTCTGCAAGTGTAGATGACCAGGTTCCTCAGTTTCAATTTACCAAAGAGCAGTATGATGAATTGTTACAGCTCATACAAGGAGCTCCATCCTCTTCTCATCACGTGAATGCAGTTACTATACCAAACTGTGTAACGCCGACGTTATATCCTGCAAGTTTGGTTTCTTTGAATGGTGGGTATATTTCACATCTTTCTTTAAATGTTACTGCTATGAATCATTCCCATTCTAATGAATGGATTATTGATACCAGTGCTACGGATCACGTAGCATGTTCTTTATATTTTTTCCATTCTTATATAATGTTTATGTACATCTTCCTAACAATTGCCGAGTGCGGGTTACACATATTGGCACTGTGTATGTTAATAATTCTTTGAAACTCCTTAATGTTTTATATGTACCTGATTTTACCTTTAATCTTTTGTCTATCAATAAATTGGCTCGTGATATTTCTTGTTGTGTTCTTGTCTCATCCTCTCATTGTATCATTCAAAACATTCAGCTATGGAGGGTGATTGGTGTTGCTGAGCATTTCAACGGATTATACAAGCTCACTCCCACTGCTTCTTTATCTTCTTCAACTGATATTTTTGCCAAATTTGTTACATTTAAAATTGATGTTTTTACAAATTCTGTTACATGTAACAATGATATTTCATTACTTTGGCATAATAGGCTAGGCCATCTATCTTTTCCTCGTTTAAAACAACTTGTTCCTTCTATTTCTACTATCAAAATTTGTGAGATTTGTCATATGTCTAAGAAAAAATGTATTCCTTTTCCTCTAAGTACTTCTGCTAGTTCTGATGTTTTTGATCTCCTTCATGTTGATATCTGGGGAGATAATTATGCTCCTACCTTTAACGGGCATAGGTATTTTCTGACTATTGTCAACGACTTTAGTAGATTCACTTGGGTTTTTTAATGAAAGCTAAATCTGAAGCACGACCTTTTCTAATAAATTTCGTTCCTTATATATCTAGACAATTTGGTTGTAACGTGAAATGTGTTCAATCCAATAATGGTCAAGAGTTCAATATTCCAACTTTCTTTGATTTGCATGGTATAATTCATCAAACTTCTTGTGTTAAAACTCCTCAGCAAAGCAGTGTTGTTGAGCGAAAACATCAACACATTTTGAATGTGGCAAAAGCTTTGAGATTCCAAGCACACTTACCTATACGGTTTTGGGGTGAATATGTGTTGCATAATGTATATTTTATCAATCGAATTCCTACTTCTGTTCTTCATGGTGTTTCGCCTTTTGAGGTTTTATATTCTAAGCCACCATCTTTTGATAATTTAAAGGTTTTTGGTTGTCTTACTTTTGCTTAAAATCTTTTTAATATTCACAACAAATTTGATTCTAGAAGTATCAAATCTATTTTCCTTGGTTTCTCTCCAGGTATTAAAGGTTTTAAACTATTTGATCTTCATGCTCAACGTATTTTTCACTCTCGAGATGTCTCCTTTTATGAACATATTTTTCCATTTTCTACACTAACTTCTGATATGCAACGTTCTCATTCATCCATCAGTGATCAAGTCATTCTTCCTTCTTCATCAGTTCAGTCGTTAGTTGATGATTGTCCATGTGTTCCTATTATTTCATCATCTTCTGATTTACCAGACATTTTTTCCACATCGCCTATGGCTATTCCCTCCATGCTACCTTCTTCTTCATCTGTGCCACAACTCCCTGCTCTTGCTCCTTCTTCGTAGCCTCCGCCTCTGACCATACGAAGGAGTATTCGACCAAAGATCAAACCATCATATCTTGGTGACTACAATTGCATGGCTGCGCAGCAGTCTAGTCCTCACCAACTTTGTAATGTTTTTTCTTATTCTCACCTAGCGTCTCATCATTATGCTTTTGCAGCTACATTTGATCAAGATATTGTACCTTATACATATGAACAAGCTATTATGCATGAGTCCTGGTGCCATGCTATGGCTGCGGAACTCGACGCTCTCCAACAAAATCATACTTGGGAGCTGGTCGATCTACCTCCTGGTAAGAGTGCAATTGGTTGTAAATGGGTCTTCAAATTGAAGCGCAAGGCTAACGACTCTGTGGAACGTTACAAAGCTCGACTCGTTGCTAAGGGATATATGTAACAAGAAGGGGTGGACTTTCTTGACACTTTCAATCCAATAGCCAAGATGACAATAGTGCATCTTCTTCTGGCCTTAGCAGCCGTCAAAGGATGGCACTTACATCAGCTCGATATTAACAACGCATTTCTTCACGGTGATCTTGCTGAAGAAGTTTACATGCAACTTCTGAAAGGTTATGCCACACGAAGCACCAACATTTTTCGATTGCTTAAGTCTCTTTATGGCTTAAAACAGGCTAGTCGATAATGGAATGCTAAGCTCACTTCTGCCTTACTTCAGTATGGCTTCATGCAAGCTACTTCTGACCACTCTTTGTTTCTCAAGACAGGGAGTACACATTTCAGGGCCTTATTAGTTTATGTTGATGATATTATTGTTGCTAGTGATGACTTGTAGGCTATTCGACACATCAAACAGTATTTACATGAGGCATTTACCATTAAGGATCTTGGTGAGCTGAAGTTCTTTCTAGGTCTTGAGGTCGCCAGAATGAAGCTAGGTATTAATCTTTGCCAAAAAATATATACGTTGGATTTGCTTTGAGACACTCAATTTTTGGAGTCAAAACCTGTTTCTACTCCCATTTTACCTGACATAACAATATCGAAGGACTCTGGTATTATTTTGGAGGATGTTACTCCCTATCGGAAGCTTGTTAGCAAACTTCAGTACTTGACTACTACTCGATCCGACATTTCATTTGTTGTTCAGCAATTGGCGCAGTTTATTGATTGCCCTACTTCTGTTCATTTGGCTGCTGCTTATCGTGTTTTACGATATTTGAAGGGCACCATTAGTCAGGGCCTCCTATTTTCCTCTGATAGTGATATTCGTCTTACAGCTTATTCAGATTTAGATTGGGGTACTTATCAGGACACAAGGAGCCCTATCACTGATTTTTGTGTTTTTCTTGGTTCTTCCTTGATTTCTTGGAAAACTAAGAAGCAATCCATCGTCAGTTGTAACTCGTCCAAAGCTGAATACCGTGCCTTGGCAACCACGTCTTGTGAAGTATAATGGCTTTATTATTTACTCGTCGAATTTCTCTTAGCTCCTACTGTTCCGACACCTTTGTTTTGTGATAATCAAGCTGCTGTTTACTTAGCTCAGAATCCGGTTTTTCACGAACGAACTAAACACATTAACATCGATTGTCATGTGGTTCGTGAGAAATTACAACGTGGTGTTATTGTGTTGCTTTCGGTCTCTTCTGCCAATCAGTTAGCTGATTGTTTCACTAAAGCTCTTTCTTCACCCATGTTTTGGGATTCTTTTCACAAACTGGGAGTATATAACATATACTTACCAGTTTGAGGGGGGGTATTAGAGTTATAAATGACAGTTATGGAACCGATTGTATAAATACTTCTCTACATGATTATAATAAATAAGATTTTACCCTTTGTATTTTTGGTTATTCTGTTACAAACAGTGATGCTAACAAAAGGGGATAACATACAAAGTATTGCTATGATCTCTAAGGGAGAACAAAGGACATAACAACAGCCTTCCCTCCGTCTGAATCACACTGGAAAGAGTACTATCTTGACTAAACCAAAGGCACAAGGAGAGGAAGGGAGCTGTACACACTGTAGGGGTACAAGGCACACAATGGACACGTGCTTTAAACTGCATGGGTATCTAGATTGGTGGCATGAACTTAAGAAAAAAAAACGTGAAGCTGGTCGAGTAGCATTTGTAAGCACTGGAGATTCTCCATCTAGTTTGACGAATGCTAACCCTCAATTTTATCTGATATCATAACATAACACTTCACCAGCTGAGGCAAACAATTAAAGGCTCCTAATGATCCAGGTAATAATGATTGGATTGTTGATTCAGGAGCAACAGATCATATGACATTTGACCCTCAGATTTTGTTGAAACCACTCAACCGAAACGGACATGTATTACCAATGTAAATAGAGTTGCCTACCCGGTTACTGGGGCTAGAACAGTGGCACTTTCACCCTCTCTCTCACTATCAAACACCTTATTAGTTCCATCTCTCTCAAATAAATTATTGTCTATAGGCCAAGTTACTGAAGAATTGAATTGTTGTGCTCTACTTTATCCTTCTTTTTGTTTATTTCAGGATATTCTCACCAAGGAGAATATTAGTTGTGGTACTCAAAGAGAGGGGTTGTACTATATGGATGATTTCGTCGTTGGCCAAGCAAACACTCAATGCCAAATGGGAGAGAAAGAACAACAGATTTGGCTATGACATTGTCGATTGGGGCATCCATCTTTTACTTATCTCTAACATTTATTTCCAAGTTTGTTTTCCAACATACATGAATCTGTTTTCATATGTGAAACGTGTATTAAGGCCAAGAGTCATCGAGTCTCTTACCCCATTAGTTTGAAAAAATGTAAAACACCATTTATACTAGTTCATTCAGATGTATGGGGACTAGCCCATATCCCAGTTGTCTCCGGTTTTAGATGGTTTGTGATTTTTGTGGATGATTGTTCCCGTATGACTTGGCTCTACTTAATGAAAAATAAGAATGAAGTGTTTGGCATTTTTCGTTCTTTCCATGACATGATCAAGAGTTAGTTCTCTGCTAAACTTCAGGTTCTTCAGTCCGATAATGGTGGGGAATATGACAATACTGAGTTTAGACAATATTTTCAAGAACATGGTCTTGTGCATGAAACCAGCTGCTCTCAAACACCACAACAAAATGGTGTTGTGGAGAGGAAGAACAGACACATTATTGAAATGACTCGGGCTCTCTTAATGGAAGCATATGCACCTCAACGCTATTGGATAGACGCAGTTATGGCAGCTGTTTACTTATTGAACCGAATGCCATCTCGAGGATTGAACTTTGCAACTCCATTACAGGTTTTAGCTGACCATGTGACACTACCTTCCGTCTTGATGTTTCCTCCAAGAGTGTTTGGATGTGCGGCCTATGTTCATATCCAAAAAAATCAGAGAAGTAAGATTGATCCTTGTGCCACTCGTTGTATTTTTCTAAGGTATACAACTCATAAAAAAGGCTATCGATGTTATGATCCTACTATGCAGCGGCGGCTATACATCACTATGGATGTCACGTTTCTTGAAGCAGAAACTTTTTTCACAGCTCCATGTTCTACTCTTCATAGGGAGCAATATAATGAAGAGCAGAATATGAATCTCTGGGAAAATTGCCCAGCCTTACAAGATACAAATTTGGGGGTGCAAGCTGCTCAACAACCAATAGTCATAACAAATGATCAGGCTATAGAACCATTGGCAGAGAAGGAGAATGTAGATGATAGGAAAACCGGACAGGAGGAAGAGCCACAGCAATCCATCCCTCACACATTAGTACCAAACGACCATTCTCCTGAGAATATTCCTAAAGTACAATCTCTAAACCCTTCTCTTGATAATACTATAAATGATTTTGGTGTTTATAGATTACAATTCTGACACAATTGTGGTAAACCACCAAATAGATATTCTTCATATCATGAAGAGAAGGGAGCAAGATATCTAATTGCCCATTATGTCTGCAATCAAATGCTATCACCACCACTTAAAGCTTTTGTGCACAAAATGTCTTCTAAGTATGTTCCAAGTATAATATAAGAGGCCTTGGATAATTCGAAGTGGGCTCAAGCAATAACCGAGGAAATGATAACTTTGCAGAAGAATGATACCTGGAAACTTATGTTGCTACCAATCAGAAAAAAAGCAGTAGGGTGTAAATGGGTGTTCTCCGTCAAACAAAAGGCAGATGGGTCAGTGGATCGTTACAAAGCAAGACTTGTAGCAAAGGGATACGCTCAAACCTATGGCTTAGACTATCAAGAAACTTTCTCACCAGTAGCAAAGTTGAACACTGTCAGAGTATTGTTATCTCTTGCTGCAAATTTGGATTGGCCTTTACACCAATTTGATGTGAAGAATGCATTCCTCCATGGAGACCTTGCAGAAGAAGTATATATGGATATTCCACCGGGCTTTACTTCTTCTCAACCTAGAGTAGTATGTAAGCTGCAGAAAGCACTGTATGGTTTAAAACAGTCACCGAGAGCATGGTTTGGGAGGTTTAGCTTGGCTATGACAAAGTATGGGTTCAAGCAAAGCAACTCTGATCACACTTTATTCTTAAAGCATCGACAAGGGAAGGTAACGGTTCTAATAGTTTATGTTGATGACATGATAATTACAGGGGATGATGGTGAGGAAATCTCCAACTTACAAAAGTACTTGGCTACCGAATTTGAAATGAAGAACCTTGGAGGTTTAAAGCATTTTCTAGGATCGAAGTAGCTCGATCAAATCAAGGCATTTTTCTTTCTCAAAGAAAGTATGTACTTGATTTACTTGCTGAAACAGGAATGCTAAATTGTAAGCCTGCAAACACGCCAATTGTTCAAAACCATGGATTAGGAAAACAGCCAAACCAAATGCCTACAGATAGAGAAAGATATCAACGGTTAGTTGGCAAGCTGATTTATTTGTCTCATACTAGGCCAGATATAGCCTATGTTGTGAATGTGGTGAGTCAATTCATGCAAGATCCTAGTGAAGAACATATGGAAGCGATTCTTCGAATCCTACAATATTTGAAGTCTTCTCCTGGAAAAGGGCTTATGTTCAGGAAGTGTAATCACCTAAACGTTGATGGTTATACTGATGCTGATTGGGCCGGAAGTGTTACTGATAGGAAATCAACATCGGGATATTTTATGTTTGTTGGTGGAAATCTAGTCACGTGGAGAAGCAAGAAGCAGAAGGTAGTTGCTTTATCAAGTGCAGAGGCTGAGTTCAGAGGCATGTCTAAAGGGCTTTGTGAACTTCTTTGGTTAAGGGAGTTATTAAAGGAAATTGGGTATCAAACCAGTTCGACAATGAACCTGTTCTGTGACAACAAGGCATCCATAGAGATTGCTCAAAACCCTGTTCAACATGATCGAACGAAACATGTTGAAGTAGACAGGCATTTTATCAAGGAAAAACTCGAGGCTAAGATAGTTCGCTTTCCATACGTGAAGTCGGAAGACCAACTAGCAGACATTCTTACAAAGGCAGTAGCAAGCAAGTTCTTCTATAGTTCTCTAGACAAGTTGGGCATGGAAGACATCTATGCACCAACTTGAGGGGGAGTGTGGCAATGAGTTGGAAGAGATCACGTGAAGAGATTTCAGGGATTCCCTTTATTACTCACGCCCATTGATCATGTTCTAATTATGTATACAATCACGGCTAGATATGTAGAATTAATTCTTTCCTTAGATAGCTGTATGTAAAGTGTATATATCCCGTCCAATGTATTAAGAACAATATGAATAAAGAGAAACCAGTTTGACATGGTATCAGAGACAGGTTCTTAGGGCCTGCGCATCATAGAATTAAAAAAGGGGGAGAGAAACACGAGAGGTTGTGAGATATGGAAGACACTCCATCTATAGGTAGCTCTCGCATAGAGAGTACAATTGTTTCAGACTTGACGTCAAAGCTATCACAGATCTTGAACCATACGTCGACTACAACAAACCATGAATCGACTACAACAGTGATTGGCATCAAGTTAGATGACAATAACTATGGCCTTTGGTCTCAGGTTATGGAAATGTATCTTGCAGGAAAAGATAAGTTGGGATACATAAATGGAGAACTTGAACAACCTGCTGAGGCAGATCCTACATACAGGAAATGGAGAGCAGAAAATGCAGTGGTGAAGGGCTGGTTGATCAATTCTATGGATCCAAAACTGATCAGCAATTACATTAGATTCCCAACAGCGAAAGCCGTTTGGGATGCAGTGGCCACAACGTACTTTGATGGTAATGATACCTCACAAGTCTATGATCTCAAAAGAAAAGTGATGAAACTCAAACAAGCCGGAGGGTCAATTGAGACATACTACAATAGTCTTCAAGGCCTTTGGAGGGAAATTGATTTTCGTCGGCCAAATCCAATGAAATGTAGCAGTGATATACAGAAGTATAACTCTATTTTGCAGGAGGATAGAGTATACACTTTCCTTGATGGGCTGGATGATCAACTTGATAAGATCAGAGCGGACGTCCTACAAATGCAACCATTCCCATCTGTGGAGCAAGCTTACGCTCATGTTCGTCGGGAGGATCTAAGACAAACAGTGATGCTAATAAAAGGGGATAACATACAAAGTGTTGCTATGATCTCTAAGGGAGAACAGAGGACACAACAACAACCTTCTCTCCGTCTAAATCACACTGGAAAGAGTACTATCGTGACTAAACCAAAGGCACAAGGAGAGGAAGGGAGCTGCACACACTGTGGGGGTACAAGGCATACACAGGACACGTGTTTTAAACTGCATGGGTATCCAGATTGGTGGCATGAACTCAAGAAAAAAAAGAAACGTGAAGCAATTCAATGATATCACAACAGAACACTTCACCAGGCGAGGCAAACAATTCAATGGCTCCTAATGATCCAGGTAACAATGATTGGATTGTTGATTCAGGAGCAACGAATCACATGACATTTGACCCCAAGGATTTTGTTGAAACCACTCAACCGAAACGGACATGTATTACCAATGCAAATGGAGTTGCGTACCCGGTTACTGGGGCTGGAACAGTGGCACTTTCACCCTCTCTCTCACTATCTAACACCTTATTAGTTCCATCTCTCTCAAATAAATTATTGTCCATAGGCCAAGTTACTGAAGAATTGAATTGTCGTGCTGTACTTTATCCTTCTTTTTGTTTATTTCAGGATATTCTCACCAAGGAGATTATTGGTCGTGGTACTAAAAGAGAAGGGTTGTATTATATGGATGCTTTCGTCGTTGGCCAAGCAAACACTACGCGCCAAATGGGAGAGAAAGAACGACAGATTTGGCTTTGGCATCGTCGATTGGGGCATCCATCTTTTCCTTATCTCCGACATTTATTTCCAAGTTTGTTTTCCAACATACATGAATATGCTTTCAGATGTGAAACATGTATTAAGGCCAAGAGTCATCGAGTCTCTTACCCCATTAGTTTGAAAAAATGTGAAACACCATTTATGCTAGTTCATTCAGATGTATGGGGACCAGCTCCTATCCCAGTTGTCTCTGGTTTTAGATGGTTTGTGATTTTTGTGGATGATTGTTCCCGTATGACTTGGCTCTACTTAATGAAAAATAAGAACGAGGTGTTTGGCATTTTTCGTTCTTTTTATAACATGATCAAGAGTCAGTTCTCTGCTAACCTTCAGGTTCTTCGGTCCGATAATGGTGGGGAATATGACAATACTGAGTTTAGACAATTTTTTCAAGAACATGGTCTTGTGCATGAAACCAGCTGCTCTCAAACACCACAACAAAATGGTGTCGCAGAGAGGAAGAACAGACACATTATTGAAACTACTCGAGCTCTCTTAATGGAGGCACATGCACCTTAACGCTATTGGACAGACGCAGTTATGGCAGCTGTTTACCTGTTGAACCGAATGCCATCTTGAGTATTGAACTTTGCAACTCCATTGTAGGTTTTAGCTCACCATGTGACACTACCTTCCGTCTTAATGCTTCCTCCAAGAGTGTTTGGATGTGTGGCCTATGTTCATATCCAAAAAAATCAGAGAAGTAAGATTGATCCTTGTGCCACTCGTTGTATTTTTCTAGGGTATGCAGCTCATAAAAAAGGCTATCGATGTTATGACCCTACTACTCGGCGGCTATACATCACTATGGATGTCACTTTTCTTGAAGCAGACACTTTTTTCACAGCTCCATGTTCTCCTCTTCAGGGGCAGCAACAATATAGTGAAGAGCAGAATATGAATTTCTGGGAAAATTGGCCAGCCTTACAAGATACAAATTTGGGTGTGCAAGATAATCAGCAACCAAAAATCATAACGAATGATCAGGCTATAGAACTAATGGCAGAGAAGGAGAATGTAGATGACAGGAAAACTGGACAGGAGGAAGAGCCACAACGGTCCACCCCTCACAAGCAATCCACCCCTCACAATTTAGTACTAAACGACCATTCTCCTGAGAATACTCCTGAGGTACAATCTCTAAACCCTTCTCTCGATAATGTTATAAATGATTCTGGTGTTTATAGATTACCAGCCAGACACAACCGTGGTAAACCACCAAATAGATATTCGCCAGATCATGAAGAGAAGGGAGCAAGATATCCAATTGCCCATCATGTCTGTACTCAAAGGCTATCAACACCACTCAAAGCTTTTGTTCACAAAATATCGTCTGAGTATGTTCCAAGTACAATACAAGAGGCCTTGGATAATCCGAAGTGGGCTCAAGCAATAATTGAGGAAATGACAGCTTTGGAGAAGAACGATACTTGGAAACTCATGTTGCTACCAGTCGGAAAAAAGGCAGTAGGGTGTAAATGGGTGTTCTCTGTCAAACACAAGGCGGATGGGTCGGTGGATCGTTACAAAGCAAGACTTGTAGCAAAGGGATACACTCAAACCTATGGCCTAGACTATCAAGAAACTTTCTCACCAGTAGCAAAGTTGAACACGGTCAGAGTATTGTTATCTCTTGCTGCGAATTTGGATTGGCCTTTACACCAATTTGATGTGAAGAATGCATTCCTCCATGGAGACCTTGCAGAAGAAGTATATAT
>JANKOE010378827.1:0-12028 GCA_026284465.1 Erythroxylum citrifolium | reverse complement strand
AAGATAGATGCATTTTATCAAAATAAGGATTTTAATAATCATAGCAATAATAATAATACTAATATTAACAATTAATATAAATTAATTTATTAATAAGATTTTTATTAATAGGTATATATATTAAAGTCGGATGATAATTAATAATAATTCATAAAATTTCCACGTTATTTAAATATAATCAGAATATATCATGTTCATAATATTTATTAGTTAATAATTATAATATAACTAATTTATATTGATTAGTAGTAACAATTTAGTAAGTAAATATATTTACATACATACACGCCATGTTACAATAAACATGTTCTCATAATAGGACAGTACATACATACAAGGCATGTGAGTAAAACTACTACCGTATCAACGTCGATTTTAACAAAAGTCCTAATATTTTTAAACATGGCTCAGGTGGTTTGCGGCTCGCTGGTTTGCGGCTCGCGTCTCAAGTTTCATTTAATGATCTGTTGTCTGTCTGCCAACCTCGCACGCTCCCTTTCATTTCTTACCGCAAAACGACGCCGTCTTACTCATTGGTCAGAGTAAGACAGCGTAACTTAGACAGGTGATCTCCACTCCAGAATCATCCGTCGTGTTTCTATGTTTTGGAAGTAACGTGGGCGTTGGAGCAGAGCAAGTGAAGGAAATAGCAATAGGCCTGGAGCAAAGTGGGCACAGATTCCTTTGGTCTATACGCGTACCTCGTGACAGTTTGTGCACTAGCCCAGAGGAGATGTTGCCAAAAGGGTTCCTGGAGAAAGTAGATGGTAGAGGAATGATTTGTGGATGGTCAAAGCAAGTGCAAGTTTTAGCACACAAAGCGATAGGAGGGTTCGTGTCTCATTGTGGATGGAACTCAACATTGGAGAGCTTGTGGTATGGTGTGCCAATTGCAACTTTCCCTATCTACGCTGAGCAACAGCTTAATGCTTTTGAAATGGTGAAGGAATTGGGACTAGCAGAAGAGCTGAAATTGGATTATGGGACAGGTTGTCATCTTGTGAGCTCTGTCGAGATTGAGATAGCTGTCAGATCGTTGATTGAAAGTGAGTACGACAAGAGGAAGAAGTTAAAAGAAATAAAACAGGTTGCTAGAAACTCTGTGATGGAAGGTGGTTCTTCCTTCATTGCTACAATACAATTTATTAAAGATGTGATGACAGAAAACATGTGAACTCTGATGTGTAGGTACCATGAAAAGAAACAAATACTTGTTCTGTTTCAACTTCCATGTATTTGTTCTCTTTCTACTTCCATGTATTTCTTTAGAAGCCAACACGTATTGTATACTTTGCCTGCGAATTAACTTGCAAACACAAAGCACGGGCTATATATGTTTTCAATTCAGTTGAGTCACAAAGCTTACGTACTGTACCATTTGCAGAGTTCCCTCGAGACCCGAGAAGATTGCTTTGTTTTCTCCTGTCAGTTTTATCCAGTTCAAAAGGCTACACATAGTTCTCATACATGTATTTGACTAAAAACTCATGACTTCAACAGATGTCATGTTTACGTATTATGTTGAATAACAATATAATATATTCAACATAATAGGAGCGTGCTTTTTGATAAATTCTAAAGATGGTGGTTCAGTATGATTTTGTTGGAGCTGAACGTCGTTGTTCGGATTCATGAGTCTTGTGAACTCTCACTGTAATGTACCTGCAAAAACACTAAAAGCAATCCGGAGATGGATCTCCGGCCCGCCCCTCCGAAACTTAAGTTAGCTTTTTGAAGCAGGGAGCGGCTATGAATCAAGAGAAGGGAATTTACTTAAAAAAGGATGCCCTCCTTAAGGTTACCTGTGTGGTGACCTTATATATTGAGAGTTCACCGTTAGTGTTCATTTCTGCATATGGGCGAGTGGCTCATGGTTTGATCTTGGGCCTAGGAGATGGCCGACCCGACCATAAGCCTCCCAACTCCGCGAGCCTGATGGAAGAGAAGGGTCGAAGGAGTACACAGTGAAAGACCTGTGCGCATGACGGCTCACGAGTCACGACTGTGCCGAGATCTTGTGCGGGCACTTGGCCGAGCAGTTTGCGAGGTCGGGTGAGCCAAAATCAGCCCCTTGGTCGTATGGCGCGGAGATCCTGAGCAGGGGATGTAGATTTCGAGACCGAGCACGAGGTTTGAGTATGGCGGATGCCACGTGTCGGTCGACAGAGTTCGGAATTTGAACTGAGGCGCGCCATCTCAGAGGGTCTTGCATGTCCTTTTGACTGTTGCGTCTAATGAGCAACCCTAAGGTATACGGTGTGGATGTAGCCACGCGTCCCACGTTGATGGCGCGACCGCTCGGTTGGATTAGACAGCTGGGGCGCCGTTCTAGGTATCGGATAGCTTTAATTCCCACGGCACACCTGCGTGTCTGCGTTCGATTGATCGGAGCGTTGCTATAAAGACTTGGAATTAATAGTCTGCCGTCACAACCATTGTTGCGCATTTGCTTTTCTTGTTCCTTGCTTCGTTGCTTGCAGTCACCAGAGCATTTGTTTGTTTTTTTTACCTCCGTTCAAATCCAATCCTCCAATACACTAGGTACGTCCACTTTCCTTGCAGCATCTCTTTTGCATAATCATGTCGGCCGCTAGTATTAGGGATGAGTTTTGATGTAGGGAAGAGAACACTTCCTCTTCTTCCTCTGCCTCGTCGCCCCATCGGTTCGCATCGTCATCGTCATCGGGACGAAACGAGGATTTAGATACGTCCCAGAGAGAGCTCCCCCGTGATCCGGCAACAGAGGCGATGGTGGTTCCGGTGGCAGAGAGGAGTGAGGCGTCGCATGCGGGGAAGGTCGAAGAAATTTCAACGATTGAACGGAAAGACGGGCAGATCGTGGAAGAGCCACCGCAGGAGCCATCGACATTGACCCAAACAGAATTGACCTGGGTGGTCATCAGAAATGAGATCCCCTCGTCCTGGAATCCCAGGTTGGCTTGGAAGTACGAGCGGATCCATAGCAATCTGGGGGGTTATTTTGTCGTCTCGGACAGTTTCTTCTCGATCGGTGGAATGAGGTTACCCTATGCGCCGATCATTGATGAGATGTGCCATACCTATTCATTAATGCCGAGCCAGATCCCTCCGAATGGTTGGAGGTTCATCAATGGCCTTGCTCTGTTATGCCATCAATTCGGATGTCTGTCGTCGATCGGCATCCTGCAGCATTTAATCAGAATGGTTCAAAGCTCGAGCGCAGGGGCTGGGATTCCCCACTTCCAATACAGAGAATCGCGGTATCGACCCGCTGGAACGGCGTCGTTAGTCAAAGCGTGGAAGACGAAGTATTTTTTCGTGAAGCCCCCAGGAGCTACCTATGAATCCAAGCCATGGAGATATCCCCTGACCGAGCAGTGGAACGACAGTTATACTGTGTCCCTTTCCAGAGGAATGGGAAGTGGTCAGCCGCATTAAGGCGCTCGGTCGGTATGAGTTCGACCGGCTCGTGAGGGGGTATCGTGGAGGGGCATCGAGCGATGTGTTCTCAATTAATCTCCCTCCAAAAATTAACGAGCTAGGAGAAGATGTCTCTTCTGGTTGATTTCTCATGCATACATGACATACTATATGCATGCATTTTGACTTCAACTTCTAATTTGTGTCTATGTGCGTGCAGCCATGGTGAAGTTTACGAGTGCCGCCGCGCCTGCCAACCTTCCGAAACCCACCGGGCAACGTAAAGGGCCTAGATTGTTTGCGGGGGCAAAGCAAAGGAAAGAGGTGGAGAGCAGTGAAAATATCGTTCAGCGGACGGTATCCGAGCAGCCGAAATAGTTGCTAGCCCCGGTCCCCTAGCAGCCTACGGAATCGCAGGACCTGGTGTTCGAACAACCTACAGAGTCGCTGCCCCCGGTATCCGAGCAACCCATAGAGTCTGCGTTATTGCATAGTTCAACAGCGGGTGAAGACCGAGCGGCCTCAGGGGAGGAGGAAGAGCGACCTCTGAAGAAAAAGGAAGCCGCTCAGAGTCACGTGAGATCGTCCGACCATACGGACGTAGTACCCTGTCCATTGGAGAAGGGCAAAGGACAAGAGTGTGTGCTTCCCCGACCGGCTAAAGGGAAAGGGAAGAAGCGAGCGTCTAGCTCCAATAAATGGGTGTCCACCATTAGTTTAGAGAAAACGACATCGATTAAGGACACCAAAGTGGCTCTTCAGATTGCTGAAAAGACTGCCCTTCCTCGAGACGAAGAGCTTGTGGAATCTTTAGACGACCAGGAGCTGATGACCAGACTCGTGTCTGGCTGCGCAAGGGATCTGATGTTCACTTTTAAGATGCATCAACGGCTCATCCGGTTGAAGGATGCCAATGGATCGGCGGACACTCTACGAGCTGAACTTTCAAAGGTGAAGGAGGAGAATGACCTTTTGAAAGATCAGATTGTGTCGGCGAAAAAGGAGAAAAGCATGTTGGAAGAAGAGAAGTGCATGATCAGGGCTCAACTCCTTTCGGTGGAGGAGGAGAGGGATCGAATGATCGTGTCCAGGGATGAGCTGGAAAATGAATGTCGAGCACTGCGGCTTAGCAATGAGGGCTTGAAGGAAGAAGCGCATTGTGCCATTGCGCGATTGAGGCGGAAGGAAGAGCTCCGCTTGAAAGTCAGTGAGAAAGCAAAAAGGGAGGAGGAGCTTCGTATGAAATTCCAGCAGGACTGTCATGAAGCGACGCTGAACTCAGTGAAGGCCGAGAATAAGCTGCTCGAGCTGCAAAACTCTATGAAGAAGCAAAGAATTGAAGCGATCAAACGATGGAGAGCGCAATATCTCGTTGATGAGTGTAAGGAATATTCGTGCGGTCTAGCCCTTTCCATCCTGAGGAATTGCCACAGCGCTTTCGTTTCTGATGAGTCTGATGATCTGTCATTCGAGGACTTTGCGGAGCCAATGCTTCCCACGGAGCTCGGCCTTTCTCTCGAGAGGATAAAAGAGATAGCTGAAAAGGAAGAACAAGGGCCACTAGACGAGATGCTGGATATCAGTTCAGAGGATGACGAGGCGCCGACCTCTCCTACGCCTTCCACCCTTAGATAAATGTACTGACCCTCAACGCTTATCTGGTCGAGCTTGTGATCAGAACAGTTATTTTGAATGCAAGCGTATTTTCATTCGTTGTTGTTTGCTTTAATTCTTAACATCGTCGCGTCTAACAAGGGATCGCGAGGATCTTGGTTAGCATCCGATCGTACAGTTATCGAGGCCTTCAATGCCGAGATCTGGTTCAGCATCTGACCGAGCTATTGTCGAGGCCTTCGATGCCGAGATCTGATTTGGCATCTGGCCGAGCTGTTGTCGAGGCCTTCAATGCTAAGATCTGGTTCGGCATCTGGCCGAGCTGTTGTCGAGCCCTTCGATGTCAAGATCTTGTTCGGCATCTGGCCAAGCTGTTGTCGAGGCCTTCGATGCCGAGATCTGGTTCGGCATCTGGCCGAGCTGTTGTCGAGGCCTTTGATGCCGAGATCTGGTTCGGCATCTGGCCGAGCTATTGTCGAGACTTTCTGCCATGAAGTTCGGAAATCTTTATAGATGATGATAAGGGTGTGGGCCGTTAAAAAACCTAACTAGCAAAATCAGGAAAAAGGTACCCACGGGGTATACGCATAAATGCAAAAGCAATCACGAAGTACAAAACAAAGAAATAAATAAAGGCTTATCTATTGATAAAACGCTTTCAAATGTTGAGAATTCCAGGGCCTCGGTAGTATCTTCCTATTTGTGTTGCGCAGAATGTAAGAGCCGTGCCCGACCTGTTTGATCACTTGAAAAGGTCCTTCCCATGTCTGGTCGAGCTTCACAGGATGTTTCCCAGTCGCCTCGGTCTTTCTGAGGACATAACCACCGATTCTTACATCTCTCGGTTTTACCCTCCTGTTGTAAAATTTTGTTGCTTTTTGTCGGATGGCTTCCGATTGCGCGATTGCCCTGTCTCGATCTTCTTGAAGAGGTACAAGTCCTATCTTGCGTGCTTCATTATTCCGTTCCTCTTGATAACTCGACATTCTCTGGCTGTGGAGTACTACTTCTATCAGAACTAAAGCCTCCCCACCAAAGGTCATTCTGAATGGTGTTTCTCTTGTGGCTCCATTTGGGGTTGTTCTGTATGCCCACAACACTTCGTCTATCTCCTCTACCCAAGCCTTACGTCCGTCTAAGCGCTTCTTAAGTGCGCTCATTATTTTCTTGTTGGTGTTTTCCACAAGACCATTGCTTTGAGGGTGAGCCACTGATGTCAAGTGGAGCCTTATCTTCAGTTGGTGGTAGAACTCCCTGAACCTGTCGTTGTCGAACTGCCAACCGTTGTCTGTGATTTAAACCATGGGCATCCCGAATCGACTTAGTATATTCTTTCTGACGAAATTTTCCACTTTCTGTTCGGTAATGGTGGCGACTGCTTCAGCTTCAACCCATTTGGTGAAGTATTCGACTGCCACTATCAAAAACTTCTTTTGTCCCGGGCCGAGAGGAAAAGGACCCAGTATGTCCAGTCCCCACTGAGCAAAGGGGATGGGATGGCTCACAATTTTCAATGGTGTAGTCGGTCGATGAGACAAATTACTGTTCCTATGGCAGGCCTCACATCTAACAACCTTTGCTTTGCAATCAACCTTCATGGTCGGCCAATAATATCCTTGTCTGATTAATCTATGGGCCAACATCCCTCCTAAGTGGTTCCCACACATTCCTTCATGAACTTCGGCCATTGCTCGTTCGGCCTCTTCCTCGTTCAAGCAACGTAGAAGCGGCCAATCATAAGAACGCTTGTATAGGACGTCGTTGACGATAGTATATTTAGCAGCCTTCACCCGTAGTTTCTTGGCCTCCAGGGTTTCCGCTAGCTGTGTTCCATTGAGTAGGTATTGTCTGATCGGTTCCATCCAAGTCGATCGGTCGGTATTGATTGCGAGGACGTCTATGGTTTTCTGAATGCTGGGTCGATCTATCCGTTCAACCAGAATATTATTCCTTACGTTTGGGTTGGACGCTATCTTAGATAGCGCTTCTACCTGGGTGTTTTGCATTCTATCTATCTAACTGATTGAGTATTCTTCGATATGTGTCAATGCTTGCTTTACCACTTCCAAATACTTGATCATGTTATCCCCTTTTGCATCATACTGTCCAGTAACGTGACCGACCACTATCTGACTATCGCTGTATATCCTCAAACACTTCACCCCCATCTCACGTGCCAACTGCAGACCGGCTATTAATGCTTCGTACTCAGCCTCATTATTGGATGCTTTGAAGTCCAATCGAAGAGCATACTCAACCTTTTGTTCCTGGTGGGGGCTGACCAAAACCACTCCTGCTCCGCAGCCTTCAACGTTGGAGGACCCATCAATAAATAAACTCCAAGTAGGGCGTTGCTCGTCCCGCAAGATAGGTTGATTCATCTCTGCAACGAAATCCACCAATACTTGAGCTTTAATTGCTGTCTGTGGCTTATAGCGAATATCAAATTCGCCCAATTCTACTGCCCATTTAATTAACCGCCCCGAGGTCTCTGGTTTTTGAATGCATTGCCTGAGAGGTTGATCAGTCCAAACCTCAATTGTATGACTCTGAAAGTAGGGTCTGAGTTTCCGTGTTGCTGTTATCAATGATAGGGTTAGCTTCTCAATGGGTGTGCACCGCGTCTCTGGCCCTCTCAATACTTTGCTAACATAATAGATCGGGAACTGTTCAGTATCGACTGCTCGAACTAGAACTGCACTGATCGCCCCTTCCGTAACTGCTAGGTAAATGATCAGCGGCTCTCCCTCGACGGGGCTATGCAAATTGGCGGGCTAGTTAAATAGCACTTCAACTGCTGAAATGCTCTCTCGCACTCATCCGGCCAGTGAAAGTGGATCATGTTCGTTTCTCTCAGGATTTTGAAGAAAGGGAGGCACTTGTCTCCCAGCCTAGAGACGAATCGACTGAGAGAAACTATCCGACCGGTCAGTATTTGAACATCTTTTAAGCATCGCGGTGAAGGCATTTGAAGAATAGCTTCAATCTTTTCTGGATTTGCTTCAATCCCCCTTTGAGTAATCATGAACTCCAGGAATTTTCCAGCAGCTACACCAAAAACGCATTTTTTCGGGTTTAGTTTCATTTGGAATCGATTGAGGGTCAGGAAGACGTCTTTCAGATTTTCTACATGTTCGGCAGCGGTTTTGCTTTTGACTACCATGTCATCCACATAGGCCTCGACTGTCCGTCAGAGCTGTGTCTTAAAGACTTCTGTGATGAGGTGCTGATAAGTAGCCCCTGCATTTTTCAAACCGAATGGCATTACTTGGTAAAAGTACATACCTTGGTCCGTTATGAAGGCTGTCTTTTCTTCGTCTTCAAGGCTCATTTGTATTTGATGATATCCGGAGAAAGCATCCAAGAAACTAAGGAGCTCATGCCCGGATGTGGAGTCGACTAGCTGATCGATTTTTGGCAAGGAGAAGCTATCTTTCGGGCATGCTTTGTTTAAGTCAGTGAAATCAATGTACATTCTCCATTTGCCGTTCTTCTTCATTAGTACCACGTTGGCCAACCATTCAGGGTATTGGACCTCCCTAATGGATCCGGCATCAAGCAATTGTGCTATTTCTCGTGCGATCACCTCCTGCCTCTCCCTACCTTGCCAGCGCTTCTTTTGTCTGACTGGTTTACAGTCGTTCCGAAGACCTAGAGAATGGGATGTCACTGCTCGAGAAATGCCAGGTATGTCGCTCGGTAGCTAAGCAAAGACCGAGCGGTTATCTATCAAGCAATCTGTTATTTCTGTGGCCAAGTCTTTCTCAAGCGCAGAACCCAGATTCGTGAATTTCGATCGGTCTTCTTCATCCAATAGGATCCGCCGTGTTTCTTCTACAGGGTTCATCCTCTCAGTTTCTTCGTCGGCCCTTGCATCAAGGGAGCTCGCCAAAACTACCGTCCCATCAAGGGTCCTTGTTTATGCTAAATAGCATTCTCGGGTAATTCTTTGCTGTCCCCTGGCGACACCGACTCGACCAGGTGTTGGGAATTTCATAGCCTGATGATAGGTTGAGACAACAGCTCGGAGGGCATTTTGGGTGGCTCTACCAATTATCGCATTATACACTCCTACAAACTTCACGACCAAAAATTCGACACTTTTCTCTATCTGACACGGTTTTTGTCCTAACTTCACGTTCAAGAAGACTCGAGCAAATGGGTAGGCTGAGGCTCCCGTTATTCCTTTGATAGGACCCTCTATCGGCAGTAATCGCGCTTCCGGTATTTCCATCTATTTAATCCATCTGTTTAAAGGCATAGTAGTACAATAAGTCGACCGAGCTACCTGTGTCAACCATTACCCGTTTGACCTCGTTACCCTCCATGTTCAAAGTGACTACTAAGGCATCATCATGGGGGTGACTGACACCTTCCAGATCCGACCTGTCAAACGAGATTACCTCGTCGTTCTGCCTCTTTTGCTTTGTTGATAGAGTTTCTGCAGTATGCCTGGCATACCGCTTCCGTCCTCTGACGGTGGACCCGCCTGCTGCACTGCCACCAGAGATCATATTGATGACTCTCACCGGTCGATCGTCTTGTGATCCGACATTGTGACCGGTTGATGAAACGAGTTGTTCTCTCGTGTCACGTCGATTTGGATATCTGCTCGGCCCGGCTTCGTCATTCGCGTCATTTTCCCGCCTAGGCCTTCGCCAGTTGTCAGGCCTTCGCCAATTATCAGGCCGAGCGTTCCTGCCCTCACTATCATGCTCGGCGTTCTGGCCGAACTTTAAAAATCTGCCCATCCTTCCTCTTCAGATAAGGGCTTCGATTTCTTGCTTTAAATCCCAGCATTCCTCCGTATCATGACCTGTATTTTTATGGAAACGACAATATAAGCTCGGGTCCCTTCTCGCAGGAGGAGTTTTCAACTTATCAGGTTCTCGAAGGGGTTCCCCTGTTGCTCTCGCGGCTGCCAGTACTTCGGCATAGCGCCTGTTCAGCGGGGTGAAGGGTTCTCGTTGGTGATCCCTTCGGTAGGTCGGCCTCCTCCAGTTCGATGGGTCCTTTTGTTGCTTATGTGGTTCGTCCGTCCTGCCACCCGGCCAGCGATCATCTGATCTGCGTTTTGTGTTGTTCAACACTTCTTCGAGCTGAATATACTTGTCCGCTCGATGCCTGATCTCCTGAATAGACCGGGGCTGATCAAGGGCTAATGACTTCTTGAACTCGTCGTCCCTCGTGTTATTCATAAGGTTAGCCAATATAGATGAATAAGTGAGGTCAGGAACTTCGATGGCTTCATTGTTAAACCGAGCGATGAACTCCCGTAAGCTCTCATTCTTTCCCTGGGTCAACTGCAACACTTCCAAGGCAGTTTTCTGTGGTCGTTTGCTTGTAGCAAACTGATTGAGGAACATCAGCTTGAAATCTTCGAAACAGGTGATGCAGCGGGGAGGTAGATTGGTGAACCATCTTCGGGCCCCTTCTTGAAAGGCAGTGCAGAAAGCCTTACACTGAATGGCGTCAGGGACACAGTGTAGGTTCATCATCGATTGGAAATGTTGAAGGTAGTCGAGGGGGTCGGTTTTCCCGGTGTATTTTTCAGGCGTTGATATCTTCATTCCGACTGCTGGAAGGCTATCCAGGATTTTCGAGATGAACGGAGAGCTGTATTACGTCGGTAGCTGCTCCTGACGAGAATTCATCGTCATTTGGATACGATCGTCCATGAGCTTCTCGAGGGTTTCAGCAGAATGGCGATCTGCTATCTTACCTGCCTGTCGTGCGGGGGTTCGTCGCTGTTCCATCTGAGGGCGTAGGATCTGACGAATCAACAGATATGCCGCTTCCCCTATTTGGCTTTGGGTGAGGGAGTTTTGTCGTGGTGCAGGGGGGTTTGTGTTTAGGAGAGGTTGAGTGTATGGCTGTGGATGATTTCCTGCGTTACCTTCCAAAGCTGCACTTTGCGCCTCCTGATCTTAGTCTTGAGGTAGCGGGTGGTCATGAGAGGATTGTGTTTGGTTCGATGGGTTTGCTGGGAGTGGTTCTTCCGTACTAGTGTTTTGGGTAATAGGTGGAGGACAGATCTGGGGATCTGGCTGCAGTGGCGGAAAGGTAGTAGGAAATTGTGAAACTATGCGTTGTAAGGCAAGTGCTGCGACGGCGGCTAGGTCCGGATTCGCTGCTGCCGCCTGACTGATTTGGGTGTTTCTTGACGTGGTGCCTTGACGTCCTGCCCTACGGTGGGCACCAAATGGTTCAGTCTAATTTTTTTGGGGCTGAACATTGTTGTTCAGATCCATGAGTCCTGTGAACTCTCACTGTAATGTACCTGCAAGAACACTAAAGGCAATCCGGAGATGGATCTCCGGCCCGCCCCTCCGAAGCTTAAGTTAGCTTTTTGAAGCAGGGAGCGGCTATGAATCAAGAGAAGGGAAATTGCTCAAAAAAGGATGCCCTCCTTAGGGTTACCTGTGTGGTGACCTTATATATTGAGAGTTCACCGTTAGTGTTCATTTCTACATATGGGCCGAACGGCTCATGGTTTGATCTTGGGCCTAGGAGATGGCCGACCCGATCAGATGGTTCTTAGTCTCAAAGGTGCTTTGAATGTATAACTAATCCTAATAGTTAAGTAATATTAATCTTGTTTGAAATAATTCTTAAAAGGAAATTTAAGGTAAATAGATCCTTGTATAAAAAAACGTGGATTTCTTTTATAATTGCATTTATTTTTTTAAATAATTCGTATTATTCAAAATTATTTTTAACAATATTTTTCCTATGAAATTGGTGGTTCCAACCTTGAGAGTGGCTAGACAAAATGCTTTACAGGCTGTTTGGAACACAGTGAATTGAATTTATTAACGAATTGAATTCAATTATATTAATGAGATTGAATTGAATTCAATTTACACTGTTTGGAAGAAATCCAGTAATATTATAATTGAATTCAATTACAATGTTTGGAACAAATCCAATAAGATTAGAATTGAATTCAATTATTTCATATGACACATTTACCCCTGACTAAAAAATAATATTATCCAAAATAAAAGTCATTTTA
>JANKOE010378706.1:0-12036 GCA_026284465.1 Erythroxylum citrifolium | reverse complement strand
GTATTATTATTAATTGGCACTACAATTGATCTACTCGAAATAAATTCGGATTTTTCAATTTTAGTAAACATGTTTTGTAATTTTCAATTTTAGAAAATAATTTTTTCAATATTAATTAGTAAACATGTTTTCAACAATTTTTCACTGAAAATGAAAATTGAAAATATATGCAAAAATTAAGATAGAAAAAAAAAACTGTTTTATGAAAATAAACGCACCCATAAATTTTTCCGTTTTCTTTCCGCGCGGACAATGTTTCAACACTTTGCTGGTTTTACCAACCGTCTATGGGCCAACTAATCACCAACCTCAACCAAGGGTAAAAAGCAATAAATACAAATATGGAATGGGTTTCGTAAATGCCACAATTTACTTAAATTCATTTACAGGATTGCTCTAGCTAAGTTACACTTACAATTTCAACATCTCCAAGGGGTGTCACTTTTTCGCTGCGGGATAGCTAGAACATACTAACAATATCAGTCATCTTCACATTGCATTATTCCACTATACATAATCAAGGTTCTGATCGTTTCACTGCAGGAATCGATCAACTAAAATGTGTGCACGTGTAACTCAAGCTAATGATCTAAGTAACAGCCTACTGGTAAATTGCATTGCATGGAAAATATTATTTCAGACGATAGCAGTCAAGGAGAGCTTGTGACCTACCGTGCAAAGTTATCATTTCATAAGAATGCATCTAATAGGCGATCCCTCAGCACCAAGCAACCTTGGATGTAAGCAATGGACGGAATAGAGTCCCGGCGGGATCTCATCAAGTTTTAGGGCTTCCACCACGATGATTTCCTGAAACAAACTAGCACTTTTAGAGCCAAATGTTGACTACTGATGCATTTCTTCTTGGATTCAGTTCTTGAGATGAAACTTGTTAACAGATTATAGCACACAAAAGTAGAATCTAAAACTCCTTCTAGGTTAAAAGAATTCAAGTGAAATCAGTTGTTTAGAATCGCACGCCCCTAGAAAGTCACAAACTTGGAACAAGACATTTCAATTCGCCATAAAATATAAAAGCTATGGAGGTAGTTAAGGACAACAGTTCAAATTGAAAGATGGAGACACAAAACGATAAATAGCCACATATTTAGCACTAAGTAGTATGCCCAAATTATAATCACGTCATAGTCTTACCCTACTCTCTAGAAATTCAAGATGAGCTGGCATCAAATCAGTCCATGCAGCTACAGATAAGTAATCCACTCCTACATATGAAAAGAAGAAAGTCTTGAGTGTACATCCAATACTAATTCAGTTATCCTAAAGGGAAGAATGAAAGTAGAAGACCAGCAGGAGAAGGAAAAAAAAAAGACTACAAGAAGACTTAGGGACCAATAACTGTACAACAGGATCACAAATTAGAGGATAATGTGCTCTGCTTTTGGATTGCACATGAAGCAAATAGAGTCTATCTAGCAAATGAATTCATACAAGTCATAGCAGCACGTATTCATAATATGCCGTAGGATAAGAGTTACATTCTTGAAGATGTAGAACAAATCTTGCTAGAGTGACACACAGAGAGTCCAAGAAGAAAGGGGGTTTAAGAAGACATCTTACAGAACTTGACATGTTTAATTTCAGGAAAAGAAAAGGTGTATTATCGACTTCTATAGTTTTGATACCATAATGCAAAGTACAGTATGCAATTCTCAAGATTCTCAACTAAATTCTATAAGATTACTTCTCAATCCATGAGTGAGTAATCAATAATGAATTGTTTTTTCATCGAAGAGGTTGGTTGATAAACTTGGTTAAACAATTATTCTAGCATGCAAGGTTCAGTTGGAAACACACATGGTCATGTAAGAAAAAATTGCAGGCATCACTCTCATGAAATCAAGTAGAAGAGTAAGATGCTTGCACAATTGTGTATGAAGAAGAAGTGTTGCATCAAATGAGGAAAGCGTAATGTAAAAGAGACATGGAAAGAATGCCATGATTGTCGAGCTAAAAATTAGTGAAGAAACAACAGATTACCAACAAGCTTGATGTCAGTATTCTCTACCAACCATTTTGCTCCTTCCCTTGTAAATCCCACAAAGCTCGTATCAAACCGTCTTTTGAACATAAGCTTCCTGAAATAGTAAGATAATCATTAGGCAAACCAACAGTAAAATTCATTTCGACCCTGACTGAAAAATGAATCATATAACAGATACAAGTGACGTGCTTTTTCTAAATAGCAAGTTATTATATCAAATTTCTGCTGTTAAAGATAAAAGAATAAATTCAATTCTTAAGAATACTTAATTAATTATCAAATCCAGATTGCCTTAGTCAGAATTTTGATGGTATTCCCTCATATACCAAATTTCTAATATAAAAAGATCAAGGTAACGCAAGAGCCAACCAAAGATTTGCAAGTTCTACGTCATAAAATAAGACTTCCTTCTTGATACTATTAATCTTCAATAAATCTGCCTGTTTCTAAAAATAAAAGCTCATGGAAGTGTGAGAGTATATCATGGCAAATGAGTGACTGTCATTAATTCGTCCAAGTATAAAACTCAAAGATGACAGGTGAAGTGAAGAAAGTGAGAGCATAAAGTGGTATGTGAACTCGTCGTGGAATTTAATTGTTAAGCAACTAAATGAAAAATAAAAGGAAAGCTCCGGAAGAGGTTCAGGAGTAAAATACCTTTACAGAGTAGTGGTAAGCAAAGAAAAAGGAAAAAACTGTGGAAAGAGAGCTTATATTAATCACTAAAATCTAATAAAATGAGCAATTTTAGCATCATGTTATGGCCATCTACAAATGCTCCAAGAAATTCACCTGTCAGTGTTTAAGGTTCGGAAAAGCACACGTCGTACGCCCCTAGGAATCTTCAATGATTTCATAACCTCAGCTGTATCAGTATCATTAAGTTATGAAAACAAGTGAGTCTAATTGTCACTAACTAAACATGCAGGATGATTCATGCCATCGTTTTAATATTGAAGAACACAACAAACCCGAGTGTTCTAAAACTGAAACAGCATACCAGTTATGTTGGAATCCCTGGGAACGTCAATTAACAGAGCAGGACCTGTAAATGCGAGACAAACAACAGAGTTAGAGGACCTAAAACGACGTCGAAGAAAAATACCGGCAACATTGAGAGATAATTACCGTTAAGGACTTCGAGGTCAAGAGTGTCGACGTCGAAGCCAGCATCAAAGTAGTGATCAAAAACATGCCCTGGCGCGTCAACGTGCGTCCCAATATGAGTGGGGAGCTTCATCTCGGAGTTGTTCGCTAAGGAGCCGTTCTTCATGCTGGCCGGAAGCCATAGGAACTGCCCCAGCCCGTTCTCGTAGTCCAAATACAGCAAGTTTTCGGTGATCCTGTGAGTGATGTCGAATATTCTCCCGCCGCCATAGACTTCGCGCCGGACTGGGGTGAGGTCGGGGGTCTCGGAGGCAGAAACGGAGGTGCCAGCGGTGCACGGGATGGTCAGATATGCGGCAGAGGAGTCGATGGCGGAGATGAATAAGAGGAGGAGGAGGAGGAGAGTCGCTAGAGCCATGTCTTAGCGTTAAGTGATGCAAGAACTGATATTCATTTCAGTGAATAGAATCCAAGTAATTGGAAAAGAAGGCTATCAGGATCAACTTCGTTAAATTAAATAGTCGAATTTTAAATTTACTGTATGTTTTTTGTACGATGACTATATAAATACACTATTTTCTAACAAATAAATAATTATTTTATTAAATTTAAAACAATAAATTTCCTTTTCTCTCAAATTATTTTGCTCACTTCCTGGTCAAGTGTGAACCTCCGATTGTGACTATTTCTACATCAATTCATTTCCTACTTCTTCTTGTTGAAATATAAGAGTGGGAGTTTGTCCCACATTGAAAAAAGAAAGGAAAGAAGACCAATGTATAAGTCTAGTGAGCTACTTCACCTATCACCAATTGGTTTTAGGATGGAACCTCACTTAGACTTGTATGTGGTCTAACTTTCCTTCTCATGTAGGCTTATAAGCCCATTGTAAAACTCTAACATGGTATCAGAGCTGGGTTGCTCTTATGTTAGTCGTTAGCACCTCGAAATGATAGATTATGTCACGTGTTAGACCTACACGTAAGGGGGTATGTTGAAATATAAGAGTGAGAGTTTGTCCCACATTGAAAAAATAGAGGAAAGAAGACCAACATATAAGTCTAGTGAGCTACTCCACCTATCACTAATTGGTTTTAGTTTGAAATCTCACTTAGACTTATATGTGGTCTAACTTTCCTTCTCGTGTAGGCCCGTAGGCCCATTGTAAAATTCTAACACCCCTCCCCCTCGTTGCTTGCAGACATTTATTCTCCTCCTATACATTTTTAATTGCAATTGCTTATTTCTACTGTAACAATGTTGGTGCCAAAAGACAACAATGGCAACCTAATAGATAATATTTGTTAGTTAAGATAATTGATTTAATTAAGATTAGATTTTATTTATTGTATCTTTATCCCTTGTATATATATATATAACTTGTAACTTGTATTATTATTATTACTGTTACTTAATACTTAAACAGCCAAATGCACTTCTCTTTTATCTAAGTTGGTATCATAGCCTTGCAATAGCTAATCCAATTTTTGTTTCTTCTTCGTCAATTTCAACTTCTCCTTCCACCTATTCAGCCTCTCTTCCTATTCTCTCTCCTATTGTTTCTTCTGGTTCTCTACATACAAATCTTCTTCATATTAGCTAAACCTTCTCAATAAAACTCACCTCTAAAAACTATACCTCTTGGAAGCTTCAATGTCTCCTTTGTTAAATTTCTACAATCTACATGGAATTATTTCTGGTACAGAATCAACACCCCCTAAAGAATTATTCAACTGCTATATAAGCCAACTGGAACCAAATTCAGCTTATTTAGCTTGGTTTCTAAAGATCAAATCTTGTTTTCTTGGTTGTTATCTTCCATCACCAAAGAAGTTTATCCACATCTGATTGGACTTACAACTTCTGCAGAAATTTGGAACGCTTTAGCTGCTGCATATGGAGTTGTGAGCCATGCTCAACGAACTCAATTGTTTATAGAACTTCACAACCTTTCCAAGGATGACAAGTCTGTCTCTAAACATTTGTATCAAGCTAAAGCTATTGCTGATTCTTTGAGTCTTGCAGGTCAATTTATTTCTCCAGCTGAATTTAATGTGATTGTCTTTCAAAAACTCATAGTTGAATATAAGGGGATTATTGGCGGATTACAGCAAAGAACAACACCGATTTCCTTCAATGAACTACATGGCCAATTAGTTGCCCATGAATTATTGCTTAAAGCTCAACAAGTCTCTTTACCAACAATGAATATGGTTCAACGTTCCCATTCTTCTCATTTGCGTGGTAAAGGTCGTGGGAGCAGAGGCAGACGGGATTTTATTTCTTCATCATTTTTCGAAAGCAATTCTTCACGACCAGCTTGTCAAAATTGTGGTTATAATAATCATATAGCTATTGATTGTAGACGTCATTTTGCCAATAATTTTGTGCCACGGACTCAGACACATGGACGAAAATATAATAGACACATGCCACCTCAAGCATATTTATATGTGACTGCTCCTACCTCTTCATAGGATGACCAATCCTTTACTTGATACCCTGATACTAGTACAAATCATCATGTCACTCCTAATTTAGAGTCTCTTCATATTACTAATGAATACAAGGGTAAGGATATGGTACTTGTTGGAGTTGGTGCAAGGTTACCAAAATTTAACGTTGGCTTAAGTTCCATCGCATCTTCTTCCAGACCTTTATTTTTACATCAAATTTTACATGTTCCTAACATAACCAAACCTTTTCTCTCTGTTCAAAAACTTTGACGTGATAACAACTGTTTCTTTGAATTTCACTCGAATTGTTGATTTGTGAAGGATCAGATTACCAAGAGAATTCTGTTGCGCAGAATAAGTGAACTGGGGCTTTATAAATTATATGGTAGTCTTTATCAACAGCAAAATTTGGATGCTCTACCTTTTCAAATCACGTTAGAAAGTTGGCATGCTCGCCTTGGTCATCCAAACTTTCAGACGATTTGCAATTTAGTTCGTCAATTTCAGTTACCGTATTCTTCTTTACAGTTGCCCTTTACTAAATGTCCTTCTTGTTGTTTATGTAAGTTACATAGGATCTCTTTACCTCTTACTCATCATCGTGGTGCTAGACCTTTAGATTTAATTCACTTAAATGCTTGGGGTCCTGCTCTCATTGTTCTTCCTCTAGTCATAAATATTTTGTTATCTTTATTGATGATTGTCCTTTATTTACATGGTTCTTTCCATTGAAAAATAAAAGTGATGTTTTTCAAATATTTTTCCAGTTTAAAACTCTAGTTGAAAAACAATTCAATTCCATCATTAAGCAATTCCAATCCGACTGGGGTGGTGAATTTCGATCATTACACAAATAATTTCAAATTGTAGGGATTCATCGTAGAGTTATAAGTCCTCATACTCATTAACAAAATGGCACTGCTGAAAGAAAAATCAGGAATATTGTTGACATTGGTCTTGCTCTACTTGGTCATTATGGTGCACCTTTCAAATTTTGGCATTTTGCTTTTAAAACAACCAATTTTCTTATAAATCATCTGCCTACCAAATCTTTGACAAATTATATTCCATTCCAAATTCTCTACAATCAAATTCCTGATTATCAATTTCTTTGGGTTTTTGGGTGTGTTGTTTATCCTCTACTTCGACCATTTAATAAACATAAGTTTTCATTTCGGACTAAGCAGTGTGTTTTTCTGGGTTATTCTCCTTATTATCTTAGTTATCGTTGCTTAGATAAAGAAACTGGAAAAATTATTTATGTGCTTCATGTTGAGTTTGATGAGTCCTTCTTTCCCTTCCATAAAATTCAGATTCTCAAGAGACCAAATCTGCCCAACGTGATCTTGCTAACTCCACTCGATGGCTACAACTTTTTCATTATGATTCCTCGCATGTTTCGCCAACTCAAGATTCTCAAGGTATAATATCTGATTTCCCTTTATCTATTCCTTCAAATTCTTAGTAGGATATGGCATCAACAACGTCAAACATGTTGCCTAACCATGACCAGATTATGCATCATCAAAACTAATCTCCACCCACTTCTACTCCTACACGTGATTCTGTATCCCACCCAAATCTTGTCCAACCATATCAGTTTTCATGTGACCAACATCATGCACCATTAAATCAGATTTCCTGTGATCATATTCCCAACTCTCCATAATCCTCTAATCTCGGTCCATCTTGTCCTCCGTCAAATGATTTGGTTAACACTCATAATCTTGTCCAGCCACTTTCTGAAACAGCTGCTATTCAACTTACTTTGGATTTAAATTCTGATTTGAATTTAAATTCAAAACTAGAATCATCCATTCATCCCACACCGCTAATTCCTTGCAACCCATACCACCTAAACGTACCCATTCCATGTTTCTCCGACCTAACCCCAAACAAAAGAAAAGACTTTATTTGACCATTGTTTCCTTTTCTTCCAATATACATTGTGAACCTAATTCTTGCTCTCAAGCCTATAAAGACCCTGCATGGAAAGAAGCCATGGAATATGAGTTTCAAGCTCTTCAACAAAACCAAACTTGGGACCTTGTGCCTTGCCCACCAAATACCAACATTGTCGATAATAGATGGATTTTTAAAGTCAAGAGAAAGGCGGATGGGATTGTGGAATGGTTGAAAGCATAACTAGTTGCAAGAGGTTATACTCAAGAATATGGGTTAGATTTCACTGACACTTTCAATCTTGTAGTGAAGCCTATGACAATCTGATATGTTCTTAGTATAGCAGTATCAAGGGGCTCTTCTGTCAAACAATTAGATGTTAGTAATGCTTTCCTGAATGATGAACTGAATGAAACTATATACATAGTGCAACCGCAAGGCTTTATTGATCCTTCACATCCTCATCACGTATGCAAATTACAAAAATCGTTATATGGGCTCAAACAGGCACCACATGCCTAGTACAGCGACTAAGTAGCTTTTTAACTACTATTGGTTTTGTTGGTTCTCATGCAGATTCTTCATTGTTCATTTTTAATGCAAGTGGCAACTTGTGTTTTCTCCTAGTCAACGTTGATGATTTGTTCATCACCGGCAATAATGCTCACCTTGTTTCATATATTATTTTTCAATTGTCACAAGAGTTTTCCTTACGTAACCTAGGCAGTCTTCATCATTTTCTGGGCATAGAAGTGCTACCTCATTCACATGGTCTGCTATTAACTTAGAAAAATTATATTTCTTCTGTTTTGGAAAATATGAGGATGATTAATTGTAAACCGAGTTCTACACCAATGGTTACTGGTTTTATTTTGTCTAAATTACAAAGCACTCCTCTTTCGCAAGATGATGATACTATGTATTGTAAAATTTGTGGTAGCTTACAACACATTACTCTCACCCGTCCAGACATTTCTTTTGCTATAAATAAGTTATGTCAATTTCTTTATCAACCCACTTCAACTCTTTTTCAAGCTCTTAAGCGTTTACTCAAATACTTATAAGGTACAATAGCAATGTCATCATTGATTTCTCGTGGAGTTATAGATAAATTAATAGTTTTTAATGATGCAGATTGGGCGGGTTGTCCTGATAATCGTTGATTGACTGCAGGATTTTTAATTTTACTTGGCAATAATTTGTTAGCTTGGAAGTCTACTAAGCAAAGCACAGTTGCTCGGTCCTTTATCGAATATGAATTCAAGGCAGTTGTGAATGCTTATGTTGAGGTTAAGTGGCTTACGAAGCTTCTTCGTGAATTACTTGTGACTCTTACTGCTCCTCCTCATATTTGGTGTGACAATGTTGGTGTGGTTTTCTTATCCTCCAATCTTGTGAGCAATTTTTCACACTTAATTGGACCCTAAGATATAGGTGGAATTAGTGTCATGCATTTGAAAGGTGAGGCACTTTCTTGGCATGTGTTATATCTTCATAAAAGGACAATGAAAGAACCTCCCAGTTGGGAAGAGTACCTACTGGTGCTCCAGTAGCGGTTCAATGAGTCTCTTTTAAAGATCCTATAAGTGAATTAAAGGATTTGAGGCAAAGTGAAGCTCTTAAAGACTATTGCGGAATTAATACAAAAGAAGATAATTGACTTTTTCTCTTTTAAAGATCCTATAAGTGAATTAAAGGAGTTGAGGCAAAGTGAAGCTCTTAAAGACTATTGCAAAATTAATACGAACGAAGATAGGAAATTAACTTTGTCTCTTTGCCAGCAAAAAATTGTTATTGAACTAATAAATTGATTCTTTTCTCCATATACTATCACAAAACAAACATGGGTATGTAAACAAGTATTGGAGCAAACATTAGTACAAATTACTTGTCTGGAACCACATTCTTTTGTTAAAGAAGGCATGTAGATTCTTCTTTTCCTACATGAACATTTAACATTGCATAAATTCCCTTTTTAAAATGTTCTTTAGTAGGTAGTTAAGTTCGTTGCCTCTTTACATCTTTCTATAGTTTCATATGATAATCCAAATGCTTTATCATCTTGTGAATTAGACATGCCAATTAAGAGCTAGCTACTAGTTCAGCTCTTTGTATTTCTCTTACATATGCCACGTTGTAGTATACCATAATCGTCCTAACCTTTTCCAAGTTTTTAGAGTGTGCTTCATTATAACTAAATAGCCATTTTCTTACTATAAAAGGAAAATACAGAGAATAAGGTTAAGGGGTATGACAGGAGTCAGAAAAGTAAGTTAATTACTAAGTTCATATAATTAACCAAAATAAATAAGATTTAAGGAAAGTTTGGGAATAAGAAAAGTACCAAACAAAGATAACTTAGGTATTTGAACAATGTTTATTAGAATTAACAACAGTATAGACAATATGTGGAATAGTGATAGTTTTGAAGGAATTAAATATGGAAGAATTAAAAGTCATATGGCTATGTCAAGCATAATCAAAGTACTATGAACAGGAAGTACATAATGTGATGTACAAAGTAGGAGAGGAAATAGTGCCAAAATATGGTTAAAGTTGTTGTAGAAGGGCGTAGAGATCTTTCAAGGGGAATTTAAGATATATGGATATATTCTCCATTGCAACCTTTGTGGCAAAAGTAGCAGTAATATAATAAGATGACTTAGAAGAATTACCTTATTTAAGTCATTTGTGCATTAAGAGATGAGATGACTACTCATTTTATAGTATTTACAAAATACCTTCTTTTTAGTTACATTTTAGAAGGTAGAAGTTTGATATAAGGAGGTTTGAGTGGCAAGAATAACATTGATAAATGGAATAGTTTCTCCATTTGAAAGGTATTAAGTTGGGTCTCTTTCATAGTTAGTCATTTGATTATAATATCAAGGCTTTGAAAAGATCGTTGATGAAAAAGACAATTGCCAATAGATGCCCACTATGCTTTCGAGCACGAAGGCTGACATATATACTAGCAGCCTGAGTATTAAGCCAAATTTGGTCTCCAAGTGCCAAATAATCTTAAAGCTCTTGTAATTCAAATACATAACTACAGATAGTTTGGCCAAGTTATTGTTGCATAAGATGAGTTTATAATGTTTAAATTGATTGACATCATCAAATACAAAATACTAACCTTTTAAAAAATCACATACCTCTTTAACAATATCAAAATGTCAGAAATCAAGTTTGATTATTTTGACACAAGTATTGCAAAACCATATTAGAATCTAATGATTCATGCCATCTCAATATACTAGATGTTTTATAAATATATCTTTTACTTCATTTAGCCTCTGAGTAGGTTTAGACATAAATGATAATAGATCATCTTCTTAGTTGTAATTCTCTTAGATACACTTATCCTTTTATCTTCTTTTTCAGTTGTAATTACATTTGATATACTTATCTTTTGTATCATATCATTTTAGTTTAGATAATATCTAATCATTTTTGTTTAGATTGAATCAATTGTAAATTGATTCACCTTATCTAAATTTATGTATAAATACATGTACATTGTAAAGGAACAATTAATTCAGAAATCAATACATTATGTTTCACTATCAATTTCATATTACTATTTCATTTTCTTCATGGTATTAGAGCTCAACTAAACCAAGTTCTATGTCCTTTTTTTTTCGCCTACCTCTACTACAATACATAAACACAAAACTAATTTCCAAAATTCCTTTGTTTACCTCTATTACAATACACAAATGACTGACTATCACAATGCAAATTGTTCAAATCTCCCTACTAATTACCAACATTAAAATTTTCTTTACCATTTCTCTTAACAACCACAACTATCTCATCTGGCAAAAACAAGAGAAAGTAATCATATTTACCTATGATTTAATCAGACAAATTGACAAAACAGTTACACCACGCATCAAATGATGCCAACTCGTCCTTTTCAGCTGAATATTTGCAATGATAAATATTAGACCCCGAACCATTTTGCAAGCTAAGACTATTATATGGAAATTTTGATGATTAGCCATGAGTAAAGAAATCAAGAATTTTTGGAATTTAAATGCTATGACAGAGGTGAATTAGATACAAGATGGATTCTATGTGTTAATTAGAAGTCAAATGGAATGATGATGGAAAGATTTGAGAAAAAGGAAGAAAGTTAAAAAGAATTTGGGAAAAAGGCCATGTCCGTTAAACGGACATGGGAGTCCGTTTAACGGACAGGTTCTGCAAGGAAATGTTGTTGGGCAGTATGTGTCCGTTAAACGGACAAGGAAGTCCGTTTAACGGACAGATTCGGGTGAAAGTGGCCCCTAAGTTTGATGCATGTCCGTTAAACGGACATGCATGTCCGTTTAACGGACACGCTCGAAATAAAAGAAGGTTGCCGGTGAAAAAGAGAGAGAAAAATGAAAATAAAAAGAGAGAAGAGAGAGAATCGGTGAGGGAGAAGAGAAAAAGAAGAAAATGGAGCTAGGGCTCGGTTTTTGGGGATCTTCAAGGACGATTCTCGTGTTGCTCAAGAAGGGAAAAGCATGAGGAATGACAAGAGCTACAAGATGAACCAAGAAACTCCTTGATTGGGTG
>JANKOE010378668.1:0-12038 GCA_026284465.1 Erythroxylum citrifolium | reverse complement strand
CATCATTCCTCATGCTCTTCTCGTCAATGTCGGAGATCAAATAGAGGTAACTAATGAACTTGAAGACCACCATCTCCTTTTAAAACCATGAAAGATACTGACTTGATAGTGTGCAGACTCCTGGTTACTGCACCAATCAGTATTCTGCTATAATTTCTCACCAAGTTCATCACCTGCTTATAGTAATTCCAATTCAACAAACGACTTATATACATATTCTTATTGAACAGATAATGAGTAATGGCATATTCAAGAGCCCATTACACAGGGTAGTGACAAACTCAGAAAGGGACAGAATCACTTTAGCTGTATTCTGCATTCCAGAATCAGATAAAGAGATTCAACCGGTGGACCAACTGGTTACTGAAGCAAAACCAAGATTATACCGGAAGGTGAAAGATTATGTTAGTATTTGCTTTCAATATTATCAGCAAGGGAAGAGGGCAATAGAAGCAGCTCAAATTTAATATTCACAGTTCTGTTTCTGTCTCTGCAATAGTTACTAGAAAACAGTATTGGAAGCAGACAGAAGCAAATCTATCCAATAATTTCTGACAGTTCGTTGTTGCTATACTGTATTCAATGATCTGTCAAAAGTTTCTGCTAAGGAATCTTGGAGTCTCATGGCACTACCAAATATGAGGATTAGGAGCTGTGATTAACTCTATAGATTCTGTGTTTCCTTGGTTTTTTCTTGGATCGTGATGATTTGTATTTGACATCCTTGTGTTTCAATAAAGATGAAGCCTTTCAAAAAAGAAAAGATTGTATGGAAGTTTGCAGGAAAATCAATTTTACCACCCAAGGAATACTCAGAGAAGTGCGAGAAATTTGAGAGATAAAGCTGATACATTAAAAAGCTGTAATAACTAGCTGAAGACTTTACAGAGTCTCTATATATGCCAAGGACAAGTAAGTACATAGGAACTCCATATCTGTCAAGGGACTTCTGCTGAAACTACATTAACTAATATGAAACACCTCTTCAACCACAAAAGAAAGAGGAAGTTACAAGATATCTAAAGAGATGTGAAATGTTATTTACAAAGAAAATTATAGGGAAAGAGTTGGTAGGTGTCTAGGGCCAATGACGCACATGCAAATGATGTAGCAGCTAACTTGTCTCCTAGACCTATCTAAATTGCTCTCCAGTCAATGAACTACTTGTGAAGCGTTTAACGTTCTTTCTAAAAATACCTTGAAAACGGTATATGAGAGTTTGGTCTGAACTAGACACCATACCTCTCGCACCCCACTCTATCTGGTCTTAATAGTTTTAACTTATTTCTTAAGGTTATACAAAGTTATGCATGAAAAACGCAAAGGTTTCCTAAGTCTTAATCTTGGTAGAAGAAACGACTTCTATAGCAATGAAGCACAATTTAATTGGGTCACTCAATAGAAGTACCACACACAATTCCACCCTTCCAAGGATTTGCATTGTAGTTCTCTCAATCTTTAGGATGATATGAGTCGGTTGCTGGATTATCATTTATTCTCCTCATTTTGTTAACATGATTTCACTGGTTTTGGAGGGAAAATTGCATGGAATTATTATGTACTTTTCTAATTTGGGATGTTCAATTTCCGGATCCAAGACCATTCGTTTTAGACAACAACTACAATAGAAAGACATGACATGTTTATTTTCATGATTCAACAGAATATTAATTACTTCTGTTATGTCAATTGCTTGTTTTCTGGTAAAAGCAACAGATCAATTCAGAACACTCAAGACTAGTACTCGGGATAATTTAACCTAAATGACGTTTTAAGAATCATTAGTTGAATTTCTAGTGACAAGAAAGGTTCTAAAGATCAAAGACATGACTTTTTGTGATAAATCAAAGACATAATCACTATATCTATGCACCAAGTAGATCTTTAGTGGGTGGGAGTGGGAAAAGGTGTACTAGTTAAGACTTGCACATAATAAGTATCAACAATGAATTGATGATTTTCACAGAGATCAGCACGGATAGATATGAACACTTTATATAGCTCCTTAGCTAGAAGTAAAATACATCCGTCCCGAACTATATACTCCCTCGTACTTGCTCAGAACTTCTACGGTCTTTGATTTGCATGATATCGAGTAGCAGTTCCTTGAGAAAAGTTCCCCATCAAATATAAAACTGTTCTAGCTACAACAGTAATCGACGTTCCAAGAACCATATTAAGGTAATTATTTTGCCTCTTGTTTATCTGCAACCATCAAGCATGTATGTACATTCTGATACAACCAACCTTCGCAACAGAGTTCCACGCCTTACACATCAACTTGACAAGCTACACATGCCAAGTAGTCCGATTACAACACAACAAACTTTAAGACTTAAACAAGCAATGCAAGCTTTTGTTCAAGCCGAAATCACAAGTCAAGTATACAAGGAGGCTGCAACATTCATGGAGGAACACCAATGCATGCCCAAGCTTGTGATTTTGATAGAGGAGGTGTTGGAAGAGGCTAGTACTTAGCCATTTTGGGAAACAAGCTCAAGTCTTGTTTGGGGCGCAATTTTTTTTTTATAATTTGGGCTAATTATTTATTATCTCTTATTTTAGACCCAAGGACTTGTTTATGGGCTGTTCTTTTAGTTAGTAGCATGTGCATTGTTTGTTTGGGTTATTTTAAGACTTATTTGTTTTAATGTGTTTAGCCCATTCCTAAAAAGACTTTGATCAGATATGTTCAATGGTTTAGATACTCCTAAATTTGTTAGGATTAGCCTAGTTTTTATTAAATGGACTTGCAAACCCATTTCTATTAGGGTTAGGACTTGGTCAAGGGTATTTATACCTTATTATATCCTTGTAACCTAAATTTGACTTGGTCAAGGGTATTTATACCTTATTATATCCTTGTAACCTAAATTTGGATGATCAATAAAATTTTCAGAACTGAATTCTTCTAAGTGAGGCGTGAATGTCTTCATTGTTACTTTAAGAAATTGATTTACATCAATAAGTAAGTACTTGCAATGTAAATTGATTTCTAATTTCTTTAGGATTGGGTCTCAAACTTATGATTTGGGGTTTGATATAGCATGTTCTTAAAATAGAAAAATTAGGGTTTTGATTTAATAAGATTATGAAGTTTCAAGAATCTTGTTTTCTTAGAGTTTCCATATCACATTCTCAGCACTTACAGTTTATAGTTAAAACAACTAGAAAACTTTAAGAATACCACACTATTCCTAGTTTGCTATTTGGCATCATACAAAGTAACCATACAATACAAGAAGCTGAGCTCAATTGTTTGAAGCATTAAGATGCTCCAAAGAAGCTGAATCATTTGGAGACACTTTGGACAAGAAATCCTCTAAGACTTGATACTTGCCAAGCAGTTAAGTTGATACGACAACAGGCCCTTCACAGTCATCTGGATTGGGCAGGCCCATCAAGAAGAAGACAACACCTAGCTATTTGGTGAACTATGATACATCAACCAAATAATTGTATAGGGATAACAAAGGAATTTTGCAATTGTTGTTAGAATTCGGTTAGAGCAATTAGTTACTCCATGATGTACTTATGAAAGTGAGGTTAGGAGAAAGAAAGGAATATAGTACATTTTGCCAATCTCTCCTCTGTTCTCTCTTCTCTCTTCTTTCTTCTCTCTTAACTCCTCTCCTTCATTCTCTGCCTATTTTTCTCACTCTGCTCGGGTTTTGGTTATAATCTTATCAGGAGGCAAGCCACCTTTAACCGGTTAAACTTATCAATTGGTGCTTTCATTATGACTGAAGGAACTCGACAAGCTCGTCTTGATGAAGCCATTGCTAAACTAATTGTGATGCAAGAAACGTAGGCAACTCTCATCACAAATCAGAACACCACCATTGAAACCCTCACCAACTCCTTGCGTGATCTCACTCTGGGATTACAAATCTTGGATGCGAAAGTGGATCCACAATTGTGACGCCCTCCGCCATGTCCGATTCCACCACAACATCAATTAGCTTCAACACTCCAACCTCCACCACCTAACCCACCACTAGATTCTCCACAACATGGTCAGCAAATTTTCCAGAATCAACCAGTCAAAATGATGCGACTGGACGTGCCATGCTTCTCCGGCGACAACCCATCAGCTTAGGTTTCTCGCATTCAGCAGTACTTTGATTATTATCACACTCCCAACCTTCAACGGTTGCTTATTGCATCGTTTCATCTTGATGGATCTGCTTTGGATTGGTATTATTGGATGTCTAAGAACAACTTGATTGTGGATTGAAATGAATTTTTGCTGGCGGTAGAATGCCGATTTGGTCCCTTCGAGTATAAGGATCATTTTGGTAAATTAAGCAAGCTGAACCAAACGGCTTCTCTTGCTGACTACCAAACACAATTCGAACACCTAGCTACAAAGATACTGGGGGCTCGAGAACATGTTCTGGTCAGTTGTTTTGTCTCTGGTTTGCGGCCTAATCTTTGAAGAGAAATTTAAGTCTACAAACCTCAGTCTCTAGTTCATGCAATGGGATTAGCCAGGTTATATTCCGATAAGCTCACTGATCATCGATTTTCTACCAAAACTACTTATGATAGGCCTTGGACCAAAGCATTTACACCACCAAAACCAAATAGCTTACCACCATTATTACCTACACCACCTACTACTAAACCAAATCAGCAAGCCACAAACCCGACATCTTACCCAATAAAAAAATTATCAACCGCTGAAATGCTAGCTAGACGAGAGAAGGGCCTTTGTTACAATTGTGACGAGAAGTTTTTCGTTGGGCATAAATGTAAGGGTCAATTGTTATTATTGATGATTGATGATGATGATGTTGAGATACCCTCTGTAGATATTGCTAGTAGTTCAGACACTTCCAAAACACATTCAGTTTCAGACACCCTTGAGATTAGTTTACATGCTATGGCCGGCCAACCTTGTCCTAGGACTTTGAAACTTCAAGGCACCATTGCTAGGTATCAGGTGCAGACCTTGATTGATAGTAGGAGTACCCACAATTTTATTCAGAAGCATGTTGCTAAGTTTTTTAAGCTTCCCATTGTCACCTCCCCTCACTTTAGTGTCATGGTGGGGAATGGCCAAACTCTTTTGTGTGAAGGATACTGCCCAGTTGTTTCTCTTACAATGGGAGAAGAGACTTTCTCCATCAATTTTTATGTCTTGCAGGTACAGGGTGCAGACCTTGTTTTGGGGATACAATGGTTACAGTTATTAGGTAAGGTGACCACCGATTATGGCCACTTGACCATTGAATTTCAACGGGATGGTCAGCTGATCAAGTTGCAAGGGGACTCTTCCATTCCAATCAATTACGTCGAATGACAAGGACAGACTCTATATCCCACTATTTTCAGCTTTTTTCAATGCAAGCTATCCCCATGGTCTCTTGTGAGGTACATTATACTCCTAGTCTTTTAGTTTCCTTAATTAACTTGTTTGCGGATGTGTTTATGGAACTCACTACTTTACCTCCACATAGAACCATAGACCATAAAATACACTTGCTTCTAAACACCCAACTCGTGAATGTCAAACCTTACAGCTATCCCCACTTTCAAAAATATGAGATTGAGAGATTGGTTGCTGAAATGTTATATTCTGGTATAATTAGACACAGCCAAAGCCCTTTCTCTTCACCCATACTTCTTGTCAAAAAGAAAGACGGTACTTGGTGTTTTTGCGTAGACTATCGAGCTTTAAATAATGTCACCATCAAAGATAAATTTCCTATACCCACAGTCGATGAACTTTTAGATGAGCTTCATGGAGCCACCATTTTTTCCCAAATCGATCTACGAGCAGGATACCATCAAATTAGAATCCACTCTCATGACATTCCAAAAACAACATTTCGTACAAATGAGAGCCATTATGGATTCTTTGTTATGTCTTTCGGTTTGACCAATGTTCCTTCCACTTTCCAAGTGGCCATGAATATACTTTTTAAACCTTTTCTTCGTAAATTTGTGATTGTCTTCTTCGATGGTATTCTCATATATAGCCACACACTTGATGATCACTTGAAACATCTTCACACTGTCTTAACTTGTCTTTGAACTCATTCCATGTATGCTAAGAAATCCAAATGCAGATTCTATCAAAATAAAATTGACTATTTAGGGCATATCGTCTCTGCAGAGGGTGTGCAACCTAACCCTTCCAAAATCTCTACTATTAAAGCATGGCCTGTCCTACACATCTTAAAGTCCTTAAGGGGTTTTTTAGGTTTAACTGGTTAGTACCGTAAATTTGTCTCTCATTATGCTTCCATTGCCAACCCTTTAACTAATCTCCTTAAAAAGGATAGTTTTGCATGGTCGACTAAAGCTCAAAAGTCATTTGACACATTGAAAACTGCTCTTATGAACACACCCATACTAGCCTTACCTAACTTTTCCATTCCATTTCAGATTCAAACTATTGCTTCAGGATTAGGTATAGGTGTCGTCCTACTACAAAATGGTCACCCTATTGCCTATTTTAGCAAGAAATTAAATACAACACTCACCAAAGCATCCACCTATGTTAGAGAACTCTATGCCGTCACGTAGGCTGTTTCTAAGTGGCATCAATATCTGTTGGGCAATCGTTTCTCAATCCTCACTGATCATCATAGCCTTAAAGACATTTTATCTCAATCCATTCACACCCCAAAACAACAAAAATACCTTGTTAAGCTTATGGGTTATGATTTTGACATCTCATACCATCCTGGAAAATCAAATACTATCGTCGATTCCTTGTCTAGAGAATTCTACTCCAACACAGACTGTACCTCTCAAACTCTGCTGTTAGTCATCTCACAGCCCATCCTACAATTCCTCCCTACTCTACGCAAAAAATTACTCCATGATCCCTATTACTCCCAACTCCTTTTCGAAATGCGCCGTCTCAAACTACCCTACCCCCTTTTCATCACAAACACGGTCTTGTTTACAAATATAAACGAAGCTACTTGAACCCTTCCTCCCCCTTAAAACAGCAGCTTCTATTTGAGTTCCATAACTCTCCTATGATAGTTCATGCAGGTATACGAAAGACTTTGAGTAGACTTGCTTCTAGTTTCTATTAGGATGGCATAGCGCCTAATGTAAAAAAATATGTCCTTGCTTGCCATGTCTGTTAGTAGACAAAATATATAACATCAAAGCCGACTGGTGTTTTACAGCCCCTACCAATCCCTAACAACATCTGGGAGGACATCTCCATAGATTTTATTACAGGCCTCCCCCCTTCTAATGGTTTGACAGTTATTTTGGTAGTGATTGACAGGTTATCTAAATACAGGCACTTTGGAGCATTACAGTCTGGGATTACTACGTCTTCTGTGGCTTCATTATTTGTTGAGATTATGGTTAAGCACCACTCGTTTCCAAAGTCCATAGTGTTCTACCGTGACCCTATTTTTTTAAGCAAATTTTGGCAACATATCTTCAAACTTAGTGGCACCACTTTGGCAATATCGAGTGCCTACCATCCTCAAACTGATGGACAAACGGAAGTCTTGAACTGTTGTCTTGAACAGTACCTCCGAAGTTTTGTGATGGATCAACCATCCAGGTGGAGCAAGTTTCTAGTTTGGGCTGAGTTGTGTTACAATACTTCTCTACATTTTTCCATTGGTATGACACCTTTCGAGGTTGTTTTTGGTAAACCACCACCTGCCTTACCCACATATGTCCCAAGTTCATTTTGTATAGAAGTTGCAGACTCATTCTTAACAGATCGCGATGAGATTCTTCACTCACTAAAAACTTATTTGCATCGTTCTCAAAAGCGCATCAAGACTCAAGCTGCCAAGCATCACATCGAATCCTTTTTCCAAGTTGGCGATTGGTATTATGTCAAATTACAACCCCATAAACAACGTTCAGTAGCTGGCCCCAAGTACTCCTAGTTAAGCAAGCGTTACTATGGTCCATTCCAATTTCTCAAACGAATTGGAGTTGTTGCGTACAAGCTGCAACTGTCGCGTGGAAGTAAAATCCATCCTGTTTTTCATATTTCGATGTTAAAACGATGTCTTAACCCCGACACCGAATCTATGTTGCAATTGCCTGAAGCTGCAGTGGATAATCAACCTCTCATTTCTCCATTAGTTGTCCTTAACTTCAGGAAGATCAAGGTCCACTCTACTTGGATTCCACAAGTTTTAGTACAGTGGAATGGGTTACTATTGGAGGACACTTCTTGGGAAGATTTGGCCACTTTCAAGAGTTTGTACCTAGAATTTCACCTCGAGGACAAGGTGGTTTTTGAAAGGGTGGGTAATGATACGACAACAGGCTGTTCACAATCATCTGGATCGGGCGGACCCATCAGGAAGAAGACAACACCTGGCTATTTGGTGGACTATGATACATCAACCAAATAATTGTATAGGGATAACAAAGGAATTTTGCAATTGTTGTTAGAATTCAGTTAGAGCAATTAGTTACTCTATGATGTACTTATGCAAGTGAGGTCAGGAGAAAGAAAGGAATATAGTACATTTTGCCAATCTCTCATCTGTTCTCTGTTCTCTGTTCTCTCTTCTCTCTAACTCCTCTCCTTCATTCTCTGCCTATTTTTCTCAATATGCTCGGGATTTGGGTATAATCTTATTAGGAGGCAAGCCACCTCTAACGGACTACACTTATCATAAGTTCTCAGAACACTGCGTAAATTCTCAGAATTGCTTCTTCAATGATTCAAAAGCCAAGTCTAACCTCTCCAACTGCTCCATTGCATTAGCACTATACATAATAGACCATAGTCCCCAGCTGTATTTTCCACCAAATTCAACAAAGTTTCATAGCCTTTAGTGTTTATTGGATTTGACTCCAATCCTAACTTTTCAAAAACCCTTCCTATTGTGTGTGTAATAAACGGGAAGCTAGCCGCATGAAGATCATGTTCTGCGCAAAAATATCTCTACCATTCTGCATCCTTCTCGAGCGAAAATATCATAAATATCTTAGGTTATTTCAAAATAACTCAATATTAAAATAACTTTGTTTATAAATTAGAAGTAGCAAACTAAATGATTTCATGAACTTGGTTCCAGTTACTTACCAGCCTATGCCAATATTACGGTCAAATTGTCTCACGTTGGCAATAAGAGAGGTTGATGTGGGGTTTATAGACTTATGAGTTCTCCCACCCTTTAAGCTAGCTTTTAGAATTGGCTTTCTCATAAGACCTGTATTAATTGATATCAGAGCTAACATCACTCCTTCAATTCCTCGTGACACACTCACGGATGGTGACACCGGTATTGCAGTGTTCGCCCAAGGCTAGAAAAGGTCTAGCACATAGTCAGCCCGCGGATGCCTAGATGGTGACGTCGGTATGACAGTGTTCATTCAAGGCTAGAATAAATGTAGCGCATAGCCAGCCCATGGGTGCCTGGGCTGCAAAGCGTGGTGGAATGTTACAATCTAATTGTCCCACATCAATAATAAAAGAGGTTGATGTAGGATTTATAAGCTTATGAACTCTGCCATTCTTTAAGCTAATTTTTTGGGTTGACTCTCTTGTAAGACCTGTATCAGCTAGGAAGCCCAAATATGTAAGAACAATGATTCCCAACCCAAATTCTGAACGAGTGGCAGAGCTAAAAGAAGCCTGCATTTTTTTCTTCCAACAGTTACTCAGCACCCTAACAAACGCAATTGTCTCTGAGCCTATACGTTCTTGATTAGAATAACGAGATTTGTGATTAAAATACCCAATAAACAAACAATTTCCTACAGAGACTCTAACAGCTATTGAACGTTTCTGTTGGAATAAAGAAGAATGCACGATTAAAAAATCATGCAGAAGTGATAGAATTGATATTCATCTAATACTCCCAGAAAATATTTTATCATACACCAGCTGCTGAAACATACACTGTAACACTTCCAAAACTATGTCCACCAAAGACAAATGCTACAGCCATTGAACATTCTTCTAAAGGTATTGACCTGCATCAAGTTGTGATTAATATCATTCAGAAGGGATAAAGAATCCGATAGCTCTGCATCTCGAATGGAAAATTAGCAGTACACGTACGATCAGGGACGTAGCTATGCTTGGCCCAGTGGGGCACTAGGCCCCTCGAAATTTTAAAAAAGTTAATTTTTTTTAATTTTTAATTTTTTTCTATATAAAAATATAATTTTTAAGGTTTGGGCCCCCAAGATTTAAAAAAAATTGTTTTGGACCCCCCTGTATGCATTGGCTGGCTACGTCCCTGCGTACGATAACAAGCAGCCTTAAAAACATCAATTCATAAAATTCAATCGAGCAACTTACATTGTATAAGAGAGCTTTTGTTTTAAGCTGTACATCAGTCAAGCTATTAATCCTGATCATCTACACAGCAAAAGTGAAGTCCCTTAGATTTACAATGTTAGACAAATACTCATTTCCTAATTTTTTTGACATTTTTGGTCACGCACTATACTGAAATGAATGCATGTCCACTGTCTCCAAGAAAACCTCATAATCTTTCAGTGAGATTAGCCTTTTTAACATACTCTAAATCAAAAGACAAAATGAAAGGTACTGATAATGGAGTTTTGGCACTGTATATGGTTACAAACATAATTAATAACATTTACAATGCTTGCACTGTATATCTAATGATCACGAATCAGGGTGACTAAAGAATGGGCTTAGAAAGCTCCAGACATCATACATGTCTGGCAGTAAGCTCAGTTGGAGCTGATGGGGAGACACCTTCACCAATTCCAACCTAAATTCAGAACATTAAAGAACGGCTCAGTACTTCCTCTCATATTACCACTTCAGATAGCACAAAAACTCACAGAGAGATGATATGCTGGTACGAGAGAGAGAGAAAGGAGGCTAGTGGCTCGTAACAGAAACATCTGCTATATGCCTTTAAATACAACTACTAAAATCTGACAATTTTGCAAACTATATGAAAGGCGGACTGAAACTCTAACGAAAAGGAGTTCAGAAGATGCCATATGTACCAAAATTCTTGACAAGATAAGTCCAGGCATAAATCCAGCCAGAAAAGGAACAAGCGCTGTGGGCAATGACCAAGTCAATACTCCCATCTCTAGAACTTTTCTGCGAAAGAATACAAACGAATTACAAAGAAAGAGCAATGCAGCTACATGGCATGTAAATCCCACAATTACAGATTATGTGAAAGAGTTTAGTTAAACAAAAAGCAACTCTTCATTTGTTTCCTCTCTTCATAAACTGAAAATATATCAATTTGACTTGTTTTCGTAAACAGGATAAATCTATTCTTCAAACTATATGTCAGCTTAACAATATGATCAAAACAAGAGACTTAAGAAGCTGATATAAGCGAAAGTTGAAGGCGATCAGTTACTTCAAATTTAAATCTTTTCCATTCCTTTTGGAACAGAATGGACAATATTGATTATTGACAACTTAAGATGATGAACCATTTAACTAATTAATTGCAGCAACCTAAACTTATGAAACTACTCACTGTCATAACCAATGAGCATCAAGGACTGACCTTCTACCAAATGTCTTAGCAAGCCAACCTCCAGGCAATTGACTCAATGCATACCCCCAAAAGAATGAAGATTGCACCAGCCCAGCAATTGATGCATTCTAACCAAACTGATGTGACATTGGAATTATTGCAACGCTCAAATTCACCTGCCCCATTCAGCAAATATTTTCCAGCAAAGTCACCCAAAAGAAGTGAATAACTAAGTTAAACACTTCGACAACCGTATCAGCATAAAAGGGAACTGTGTATAGATTCTTCAGATGAAGTATCGAGATAAACCCCAAGGTTTTGCTTGAATTACCGGAGATAAGAATAACAAAAGCATACTTGTCCATGTTACAAATAACAAAGGCAAGTGAAGTAGCGCAAATAAGTTTATAACTTTCAGGAATATTCCTCCATGGCGGCCAATTCCAACCAAAACCATTCCCAAGCTCCGTTCCTGTGATTGAACTCTTCTGCTCAAGTTCATCAACTCGAAGACTTGTCAGTAATAACGTACCAGATAGTTGACCTCTTCTTCTGTAAATATTCTGCTAGCTGTACATATTTATTGCTTGTGTTATC
>JANKOE010378659.1:0-12038 GCA_026284465.1 Erythroxylum citrifolium | reverse complement strand
CTCAATTATCTCAATATCAACTCAAATGGGCAGCAACACAATCTTAGGATTCTAATCATGTCTCAAACCATAAGGCAACTTTATTTCTAAGCATCCACTAATTTCCAATTCATAAAGGAAATACAAGCTCATGCTTGCTTTTACATCCAAGCATACAACCATACATTCTTATGAAAGTAAACACAAGCTACATTACAACTTCGATTTCTTTACACTTACAGGAAAACATAAACAAAATACATTTTAACTTCAAAACTCTTACATTTACATGGAAATACGCAAATACAAAGCTTCAAAGGGCATTTAACCCGATTACACCCGAAAGATAAAAATGCAATTACAAAGAACAAACTAATGTTTTGTTTTCTCAAACATGACTTTGAAAAAGCAAAGAGCATCGGAGTTGCCTCATTTCCGTTGCGGGACTCGATTTTTCTCTTAATACCTGTGGAGGGAAATAGGGGGATGAACACGACGGCTCTGTGGGTAATAAGTTTATTATAGAACAGAAACAAAAACGCTTTTAAACTTATATTCCGTTTATAAACATTTCGTAGTAGAAATTTCTCAAAGTTTCTTTTTCAAACTTTCAACTTTCCCAAAATAATCATAAACAATTTCATAATTCCTTAGGTGCCAAGATAAGCATGAAAGATAACATCCTACTTCTAAAACTATGAAATTCGAAATCCTTACCTTGAAAATGAAGACCCACAAAAATCTGATTCTCTTCCTATAGAGTTGCTTCCTCTTCCTTTAACCTTCTTCTTCTTGAAAATCCTTAGAAACCCATGAAAGATGAACTCTAACTATTTTCTTCTTCCTCTCTTCTTCTCCCTCCTACAACCGAAACTCTCTCCCTCTCTCTCTCTTCTTTGTATTTTCGTAAGAAGTCTTACAAGACTTAAGGAAACAATAACTTGATAACCTACCTCTTCTTCCCTTCTTCTTCTTCTTCTTCCTCTTCCTTTGTCTTGGCCGAAACCTCCATCTTGCTTTCTCTTCAACCGAAACTTCCTTCTTTCTTTTCTTTGGTGAGAGTCGTGAGTTTCTTTCTTAAATGACTTAGGTAACTTGTGTCTTAAACTTAAAACCTAAGGCTAGAAAATGACACCTTACTCTTCTCCTAGAAGTTTCATCCATCACCACACATATCCTACATGTTTTAAGTTTGTTTGATTTTTTTCAACCAATTAACTTCATACTTAAGCCCATACGACACTCTTGCTTCTTTTCCTCATTTTCTCTTCATTTTATTCAACTAACTAATAATCTAACCTAACAATTTCGTAGGCCTCCTTCACTTCATAAGCCTTCTTTCATTTTGTTCCTTTTATTCTCTTTTAAGCGCAACCTATTAGACCTTAGCCCAATGCCTTCATTCTTCTTCATTTAATTCACCCTAAAAACCCTAGCCCACGTGCTTTCTTTACTCTTTATTTAAAAGACATGCTAAAGGCTAAAAGCCCACCTAATATACCTTAAGCCTTAAAAGCATTTCTAATCTTCCCAATTATCCCTTATACCAACTTATTCTCTTTTAAATTCTAATAACTTAATAAATCTCTAATTCCTCCTCAATTTATATAATTCTTTTTAAATACTCACAATATATCACAAATAATAATTTTATCAACAAATCTAATTTCACTAAATCCCTTCATTTAATAATCATAACCTACACAATAAAATCCTCAATTTATTCCAACCAAATTAAAATTATCAAACTAAAACCTCAAAATAATTTAAACATGCTTACTGATTATTAAAAAAAAGAATCGGGGTCCAACACATCCCGTCCCAGTTAAAGTCTTGCTAGCTTACTAAGTTGGCTAAAAATTCTTGTCCTTCCTCCATCCAATTACTATACCTACTATAAAGTGACTTGCATCACACATTAGTTTAAAAGGCAAATTATATTCCATTTCAACCATAATCGTGACATTAGTTAACTTTTCCTTAATATTAAAAACATCTAAACGCTCTTGAGTCAAGTTAAATGGCACATCTTTTCCAGTAATTTGGTTTACATTAGGAAGTCTTTAATAAAGCCCACCTGCTTTAAAAACTTCTAATAGCCTTAACTGACGTAAAGGGTGGTAGTTTCTTTATAATTTCTATTTCAACTTTATTTACCTCAATACCCTTATATTAAATTTTATGATATAAAATTATGCCCTCTTATATCACCAAATGACATATTTTCCAATTTAATACTAGATTAGTTTCCTCACATATCTCAAGCACTCTTTTTAAATTATAGTGGCATAAATCAAAAGAATCACCAAAATAGAAAAATCATCCATAAATACTTGTATGATTTGCTCAACTAAATCATTAAAAATGGCCAATATACACTTTTGAAATGTAGTAGGCGCATTGCTTAGTCCAATGGGTATCCTCCTATAAGCGTAAGGATATGTAAATATATTTTCTAATGATCTTTTAAAGAAATAGGAATTTGGAAGTAGCTCGAAATTCCATCCAAAAAATAATAGCACATGTCTCCAGCTAATTGCTCCAACATTGAATCCAAGAAAGGCAATGGAAAGTGATCTTTCTAGGTATTATAATTCAGCTTCCTACAATTGAAGCACACTCTCCACTTGGTGGTAATTCTTATGGGAATGAATTCATTCTTCTTATTATGTATTATTGTGATTCTTGCTTTTTTTGGTACAATTTGCATAGGACTCACATAAGAAATATAAAATAGGACAAATCACACCAGTATCTAGGAGTTTAATTACGTTTGTCGTTATTGAATCCTTCATATTAATATTTAACCTCTTTTGGGGACATATAACTAGCTTGAAATAATCCTTTATAAGAATCCTATGAGTGCAAAAGGAGGTTATAATTCCTCTAATATCATAAATCTTCTAATAAATGGAACTTTTATACTCCTTAAGCACATTTAACAACTTCTCTTTTTGATCTACCTTTAACTTTGCAACAACAATTACTAGAAGCTTTTAATTCTTCTCTGAAAATGCATATTCTAAGTGATCAAGCAACTTCTTTAAGTCTAACTCCAGCAGTTCTTCAATGGATGCTTTCAACGTCTTCTCTTTACTTCTATCAATCTCTTTAAAGTCCTTTCTCATTATAGGTTCATTAGCCTATAAATAGGCTACTTGTTCTTATAAGGTTATCCCTATCTTCCTCTTTTCCCTAAACAAGGCATAGCTCCAATGGGTCTTTAAAAATAAAATTCTATATAATATCTGAAGCTGCAATTTCAATGTTATCAATAAAATAACAAGTATCATCTTGTTCAAAGCAATGTCTCATGGCATCAAATATTTTAAAGGTAGCCTTTTTTCCCAACCTTAAGAACTAATTTTCCATCACTAATATCAATAATAGCTCTAGCAGTGGATAGGAAGGGTCAGCCTAGAATTACATGTACCTCTATATCTTCATCTATAACTAATATTATAAATGTAATTAGGAAAATAAATTTATCAAGTTTAACAAGCACATCCTCAATAATACTTGATAGTCGTAGTCTATAAAATGTTTTAGTGGGTAGTTTATTACATGTTTAGTAGTTAGATTGAATAATTAATACATGTTTAGGTTAGGTTTTGGTTATTTAGTTAGGTATCTGCGTTTTGAGTATTTTGTGGATTAAAGAACAATTTTGAGCTTCAATTTTATGTTTTTGAGATGCCTTGATGTATTTGTTAGTGGTTTAGGGCAAATGTAGAAGAACGGAGGAGATTTAGAGAAAACCCAAAGAAGCAACCAGGCCTACGATCATGGACCGAAAGCTAAGATCGTGACAAAATCATCAGGGAGAAGCCATGATCGTGGCAATTTTGTATGATCGTGATAGCAAGTAATGCCACGATCGTGTCCCGCGTGACAAAACATGCAGACAACCTTCTCAACTTGATTTTTCAAGGGACTTTTCGACCTTTTAGACTCAGAAAAAAGTCCTAGGGTTACTCAAACTAGGAAAAAAAACCTATAAAAAGGTTTAATAAAGAAACCCTAAGGGAGCCTCCAATCTGCCACTTTGGGAAAAGACTCCAAGAGGAGAGAAGAAGAAGAGAGAGAGAGGAAAAGAGGAGAAAGAAGTGGGTCTTTGTAGTTGCTGCTTTCCCAAATCGTCTCGATCCCCATTCCACGTGTATTGATTTCATCTTTGTTTTCATTGTCTTGAATGTTAAGATGAATACAAATATGTTTATGGATTTGGGTTTGATTACAATGTTCTAACTTTCTTTTGGGATTTTACCTTGAGTTAATGTTAATCTAGTTCTTTTTGTGTTATTTTGATTGGGTGTTGTGATTGATTGTTGTATCTTTATGCTTCGGTAACAAACCGAGAGGGTAAGTCAAATGCAAAATGATTGGGACAGGTTAATGAGTGTTAGGTGATTTAGTAGACCACACAATTATCAGTTATTGTACGGAGAGAGATCCCGTGTGAGACTTAATAGTTTATTAGAGAGCTTAAGAACTGATTAGGTTATGGATCAATAGTTAATCGAGAGATAACAATTTTGGTGACTTGACTTGATTAGGGTTTATTAATTAAGGCTTAGTGATTATAACTCGAGAGAGAGTAATCCACCCTACGATAGTCTATAATCGACATCCCAATAACACAAAAGTGATTAGGTTAGCATTGATGATAAGATAAATCTCTCTCTCATAATTTGGTAATTTTTTTTGTATGATTTCCCATTGTTGAATTATTGGTCCTCAATATTTTATTTTGTTGAGTTAATTTTGCAAATTAATATCTTGACAATTATCTGTGTTTACTTTACTATCCCATCTTATTTTCATTTTATTAATTTTCTAGCCTTAGATAACTTTATTAGTCCACAACTCCTCATGAGATCGACCCTTCATATACTATAATTCACGACCCGTACACTTTCGATATTTTGAGGGCTATAAATTGTAAAACTTGCAAATCAATCAACAAGTTTTGATGCCGTTGTCGGGGAGTTGGTAGGATTAGTTTAATTCTTTTAGTCTAAAGATGAAATTATAAACAACAAAAAAAAGATAGAAGGGAGTTTGGGCACAAAGTAGATGACACATCAATTTGGACATCCCAATGCAATTATTAGGAGTCCAAAAAGTTAAATGATGGAGGAAATATAGTATAGGGAGCAAAGGACCCTTGTGGACTTCAATGAGGAACAATTTGGTTGGGGAAGTCACCATTCTTATTGGAACATGCAATTTGAGGTGGGAAAACAACCCAGATTTCTGTTGGTCCAACAATGTAAGGACTCATGTGGGACATCAAAGCGTATTCGGATTTCAGCAAGATGAGTCTATTTCATGGAATTTTAAATTAGATAAGATCATGGATAAGTTTATGAAAATGAAAGAGGCCCAGAAGAGACTGGAAGAGAAGTTTGAGACAGTAACGGATGATCATACCTCTTCTATTCACAACCTAGAGGTTCAAAATGGGCTAGCTTTCAAGGGAGTTTTGTAAAAGAAGTGTGAAAAACTGTTTGCACAATATGAAAGTAAATTTAATAGAGCAATGCAAGATTATCACACTTAGGAATGGGAAAGGACTAGGAGAATCAATGGCTAAACCATTTGAAACCCACCTTGTAGAAGACCAAGAGAAGCATAAAAAGGATAAAGAAAAGAATGAGGATCCTTCATACATTTCCCCTCCACCCTTATTTAAGAGAATTGATGTGGTCGAATGTTTTAAAAAGCAAAAAGAAGAAGAACAGATGACAATGGACATAGAGCTTGAAGCAGATAAGAAAATCTTTACTCATGAAGTGGAAGTTAAAGAGGAGATGAGGGTGACTGAGGAAGAGCAGGAACATATCACCCTTTCACAAAACAAACTGTTGGATTCATTAGAAGATTTAGGGAGTTTCATTATTCCATATTTTATGTACAATTTGTTAGTGAAAAGGACATTACTGAATTTAATTGGTTTTCAAAACTTCATTAATATTGTCCTTTTGATCATCTAGCAATTTGTAGCTTATTTACAAGCTACAAAACTGACATTGGGCAACATAGATGGAAGTAAGCCACTCATAATTGATCTCGACTGAATTTTGAAAGATGCAAGATTAAGCTAATGACCATAAATTAACACGTTTAATTATGCGTAGTTAGATTTGTTTTAAATTTTGACAAACAAGTTTTCATGATTTGGAATGGCTGAGTATTACTAATTCTCTTTCTCTCTTTGAATCAAGTATAAGATAGGAAAGCAGGCTCAAAGCATTCAACTTCCACCTCCGACACCATCATCACCTCAATCACCTTGATGGTTTTGTGTATTTTCAATTTTGTCTTTGTGTTGTTATTATGTTTTCAGGTTATTTTATGTTATATTATTCCCAACTTATGTGTTTTTGGTTATTCTACTCACATTGAGGATAATATGTTGTCTCTGTGGGGAAGGTTGCATTGTGTGCATATATGCTTTTATTTTGAATGTGAATTTTGCATATCTTATGTTAGTTTGTTTAGGATGCATGATATGATTCGTGTGAATGTGTCAATGTCTAGGACTTAACTGAATTAATTTAACCTTGAACACAGTCTTTTAGGTTGTGAAGATTTATTAGCTTATGAAATTAATGACCTAGGTTACTTTGGTTAAGTATACTTATAATTAGGATATGATGTTAGTTTATTCATCCTAGGAGTTTATCACATTCATTTATAATTTTAGGCTAATCGAATAAGTAACATCGTTAGTACCTTTTCATGAGAACGATCAGCTAAAGAAATGAGGTAGTTAAAAAAAGTGTAAATCATAAGCAAATAACTATTCCACTGACCTTCGGGTTATAAATAGAGCTAGTAGCCAATTGAGAACGTGATATAGTTAAGTAACCGAATTAACACGCATCACAAATGTGTGCTTCGCATGCAAAGTCTATAATGACATTTTAACCAAGATGCTTAATAAAAACATGACTTAGTTGAGTAATTGGATCGAAATTCATCACAAATTTTTGCCTTTACATAAAAGGCTAGGTTCATGTTAACCAAAAGTAACAAAAATAGTGTTTTGTCAAATAAAATCTATTGATCTTGGTGAACATCTTAAGTTTTCATGAAAACATACTTAAGGATAGTTACATTTTCAATTGACTGAATAATTATCAATATATGTGTGCAAGTGAATTAGGGGAATAAACTTAATATTAAGGTCTAGATTAGTTGTATATTTAGTCTAACGTGCTTAGACGCAGGTTTCGCAAGTTAATAAGTTGGAACAACTTGAGAGAATGTGTTCGAAGTTAAATTAGTTTCGAGAAGTTAAATGCCATTACCTCATTACTGCATTGCCTACTATGTGTTTTGCTCAATTTGTTTTTTCGTGAGGACAAGCAAATGTTTAAGTGTGGGAATGTTAATATTCGTAGACTATATAATATTTTAATGGGTACTTTAGTACGTATTTAGTAGTTAAATTGAATTATTAATGCATGTTTAGGATAGGTTTTGGTTATTTAGTTAAATATTTGCGTTTTGAGTGTTTTGTGGGTTAGAAAACAATTTTGAGCTTCAAATTTATGTTTTTGAGACGCCTTGATGTGTTTGCCAGTGTTTCAGGAAAAATATAGAAGAATGAAGGAGATTCGGAGAAAACTCGAAAGAACAACTAGGCTCATGATCCTGACCCAAAAGCCACGATCATGATAGAAGCATCAAGGAGGAGCCACGATCGTGACATAAGGCTCATTCATGGACCACGATCTTGACAGAACATGCAGATAACCTTCCCAACTTGATTGTTTGAGGGATATTTCGAACCTTTAAAATTTGAAAAAAGCCCTAGGGTTGCCCAAATTAGAAAAAAACCTATAAAAGGGTTAATGAAGAAACATAAGGGAGCCTACAGTCTGTCACTTTGGGAAAAGACTCCAAAAGGAGAGAAGAAAGAGAGAGAGGAAGAGGAAGAGAGAAGAAAGAAGTGGGTCTTCGCGGCTACTGCTTTCCCGATGCATCTTGATCCCTATTCCTTATCTATTTCTTTCATCTTTGTTTTCATTGTCTGTAATATCAAGATGAATACAAATATGTTTATGGATTTAAGTTTGATTAAGATGTTCTAACTTTCTTCCAAGATTTTAGCTTGAGTTAATGTTAATCTAGTTATTTTTGTGTTATTTTGATTGGGTGTTGTGATTGATTGTTGTATCTTCATGCTTCAGTAACAAACCCAGAGGGTGAGTTAAATGCAAAATGATAGGGGTGAGTTAATGAGTGTTAGGTGATTCAATAGACTATACAATCAATCTTATCGGTTATTGTACATAGATAAATCTTGTGCAAGACTTGATAGTTTATTAGAGAGCTTAAGAACTAATTAGGTTATTGAACGATAATTAATTGAGAGATAACAATTTCGATGACTCGACTTGATTAGAGTTTATTAATTAAGGTTTAGTGATTATAACTTGAGAGGGAGTAATCCACCTTACAATAGTTTAGAACCAACATCCCAATAACACAAAAGTGATTAGGTTAGCATTGATGATAGGATAAATCCCTCTCTTATAATTTGGTAAATTCTCTTGTGTGATTCCCCATTGTTGAATTGTTGGTGCTCAATATTTGATCTTGTTGAGTTAATTTTGCAAAATAATATCTTGACAATCATCCGTGTTTACTTTCCTGTCCTATTTTATTTTCATTTTATGAATTTTGTAGCCATATAACTTAAGATTAGATTAGTCCGTAACTCTTCATGGGGATCGACCCTTCACATATTACAATTCATGACCCATGCACTTACGGTATTTTGTGGGTTATAAATAGTAAAGCTTTCCACTCCAACAATAAGTAGAGGAAGTAAGATAAAATTTGAAAAGTTCAAATCTCAAGACAATACGTCCAAATGGAAATAGTTCCTTTTTTAATATATTTGATGTATATTTAAAAGGTTTAGAGATGTTGAAATTTTCAATTTCATAATGAATTCAAAGTTTTTGTTTTAAAGACAATTGTGGATTTATCATGTTTATAAGAAAGTTAGTGGAAGTATAGTTGTCAACATGATTAGTAAGGTTATGATAGCCAATGGAAAGCAATGTATAATTAGCCAAGATCTTAGAGCATGTGGTTAATTTGATGTATATTTGTATGTTGTTGTACATACTGATTAATATAGCCTCTTTTGTTTATAATTGTATGATCCTTGTTTAGGATCGTGTATTAGCTTTTGCTCCAATTTAATATATATTGTTTTATTTTTCAATAAAAAAAGTACATTTGTCCTTTTCAACAGGGGCAAATAGAGAAATACTATTAATATAGAGTAATAATTCATATTTTCAAATGTTGAATATATGATAGTTCAAGAATAGTTCGTTAGGTAATAACTCAATCATGGGAATTAGATCTGTAGACATAGATAAAGATGTCGTTAACCTATTCTAGTCCAAGTACGTAGATAAGGTATTAAAAGTGTTTGATTTTTTAGATATCTAATACTTATGAAGTACTAAAGATATCTTATTCTATGTATGAGTTAATATTTGAGTTCAAGTTTATATAGATATTAAATTTATAAGTAAATCCTAATTAAGGTATAGTTTACTTAGAATAACATTATTTTGATGTTAGAAAGGTTCTAATATATCATTATTTGCTAATCAAGGAATAATATATTTTTCATTTAATGAAAATTAATATTTGGATCAATAAGTTCTTTAATGGATTTAATATAATTCCATTGAAAGAGTAATATATTGTGAAAGTTTAAAGTCATTAGGTATGCAAAAAGAGCTAAAGTCTTATCAAAGATCCAAATATGCATTTAGGTAGTTTCTCTCAATTATGATGGTAATTGAAATGAAAGTTCTAAGATTCAAATAAATGCTCACTATAAAGAATCTTATAGAATTCTCTTACTAAACCATTATCCTAGCAATAGCATCAGCGTTATATAAAGATATGGTATAAGATACTTACACGATTGACTTAGTGCAAATGGGAGATTGTTGGTTCATGCCCTACAGTCAATCGATTAATTGTAGTTTAGTATTATAACTATTCAAAGATATTCTTTATCGTATATATATTTGTACATGATAAAGTTTATAAGACAAATGTTTATTAGAAATAAAATTATGATGAAATCATAATTATGAGATTTATATTACATTTATATATTATCCCTAAATTGTTCCTAATCTTTGTTTTAATGAGACTGGATGTTGATAATGTGATAAAAGATTAACATATGTTATATTTCTTTCTTATAAAGGAAATAGTTGATCTTATAGACTAAAGTATGGATATAAACAAACAAACAGACACTTGTAAGAGAACAAGTTCAATAAACTGACCCATTGGGAGAATTTTATTTGGACCATTATTTGTATATCTATGGACATTCTTATTGTAATAATTATGCAAGTGATCTTTTTACTTGGGATCTTCAAAGTATCTCACATAGGAATTGTGTTTTGAAACTGCTTATGATATATTTTAGTTAAGGATAACTTATCGTACTTATTAGATATAATATGAATTATATAAAGGTAGTTGATGGATCAATATAGGATTCATAACCCAAACATGATTAGGAAGAATGTTTCATTGTTTCTACTTATTGTTGATTTAGAAAATTCTTAACCAAAGTGGAATGGCATTTTTATGAAATTGTTTGTTGATAACATTAATAAAATCAACAGCTAATGATGGAGAACTAACATAATTAGACTCAAATAGAGTAGAGATTAATTCCATTTTTTATATTTAATCAAAACATTGTGTGATGAAAATATTAAATTATACGAAAATATTAACAGAAAAGTTAGTCAAAACCACTTTGATATTTCTAATATTTGGATAATCATAATGTATTACTAAACGCTAATTTTGATTTATAGATATTAATTATTACTCAGAGAATTAAAATAAATCAATAGATTTTAATTTATTTAATCTTAAATATGATTTAGGGTATATATTATCAACATATTTAAGAATATAATGGGTGACTCATAGAGAACGATTGATAAGAGAAAAGAAAATTTAATCAAGTTGGACTTGATTAGGAAGTTTGAGAAACTTTAATATTAAATTTAATATATTTAATAAATAAGAATCAATATGAAATGAATTTTATTTGACATCAATTAGTGTTGAATTAGAATTAATTGTAATTGAAATTAAAATTTAATTGAAATTAAAATTTTATTTCAATTAAAATACTAAAAAATCTAAACACTGTTATAAATAGACTTAGGCTTTAAAATAGATAACACTTTTTGCCTAACTCTCTCGATACCACTTGTAGAATTCTCTTAATTTGTTTGTATAGATATTACTAAAAATCAGACATGTATATAACTACAATGATTGCGATGAACTAATTTCAAAACGATTAGAAAAAAGATAATAAAAAGATTAAATGAATTATGATTCGTATTTAATATTTTTCAATAAAGTACGAATTATATATGATTCAAATTTTAATATTTTTGTGCATTAATCATATTATAAAATTTAAGTGATTTTGCTTTTAAAAAGCTACGCATGAGATAAGATTGTGCCCCAGTTTCTCGACATAAAGAAAGCTAAACAATTTAAACTTATAGCATGTCTTAGCGCAATTAAATTACACCAAAGCCAAACATCGTCAAGCAGTTACCGGCCGGACTGAGTTGGTACAAGTGTGAAGCGGTATTAAATTTCCACGTTTGGCTGCTTTTACGAACTTGAGAGGATCATCCACCGAAGACAAGAAAACACAACTTGCATCACTTAAGCAAAAGTCCCATCAGGGACGCACAGGCGAGGGAAACAAAAACATACAACAGCCTAAGGGGGTGCTTGTTCCGTTCTTATTTTTTATTTTATATTTTTGTTTTCAAATTTGAAAAAAAATCTCTTTTGTTTGAATTTTTAGTTTTTGTTTTTGGTTTTAGTTTCTTCCGGTTTTCAAAAATTATGAAAACTATAAAAAGTGGTTTTTGTTTCCTGTTTTTTTTTTCATAATCTGATTTACTATCATTTAAATATATATTACTTAATTTTTAATTTTTAATTAAAATTATAAA
>JANKOE010378621.1:0-12040 GCA_026284465.1 Erythroxylum citrifolium | reverse complement strand
TGCTCGGCCAGATGCCGAACAAGATCTCGGCATCAAAGGCCTCGACGTCTGCTCGGCTAGATGCCGAACAAGATCTCAGCATCGAAGGCCTCGACATCTGCTCGGCCAGATGCCGAACAAGATCTCAGCATTGAAGGCCTCGACATTTGCTCGGCCAGATGCCGAACAAGATCTCGGCATCAAAGGCCTCGACGTTTGCTCGGCCAGATGCCAAACAAGATCTCGGCATCAAAGGCCTCAAAATCTACTCGACCAGATGCCGAACAAGATCTCGGCATTGAAGGCCTCGACGTTTGCTCGGCCAGATGCCGAACAAGATCTCGGCATCCAAGGCCTCGACGTCTGCTCAGCCAGATGCCGAACAAGATCTCGGCATCGAAGGCCTCGACATCTGCTCGGCCAGATGTCGAGCAAGATCTCGGCATCGAAACGCGAACGTTTCCCTTGTTACATGCGGCAATGCCAAGACTTAAAACAAATAACAGCAAATAAAAGTACGCTTATATTCGAAATAATCGTTCTGATCACAAGCTCGACCAGATAAGCGTTAAAAATTAGCGCAACTTATTTAAGGGGCAGAGGACGTAGGTGAGGTCGGTATTTTGTCATCCTCCGAGCCGATGTCCAGCATTTCATCAAGCGGCTCTTGTTCTTCTTTTTTGTCTATCTCTCTCATCTTTCCGAGAGAAAGGCCGAGCTCTGTAGGAATCATTGGCTCCGCAAAGTCCTCGAATGGAAGGTCGTCAGACTCATCAGAAATGAAAGCGCTGTGACAGTTCCTCAGGATGGAAAGGGCTAACCCACATGAATACTCTTTGCACTCGTCAACAAGATATCGCGCCCTCCATCGTCTGACCGCTTCGATCCTCTGCTTCTTCACCGAGTGTTGCAGCTCGAGTAGCTTATCCTCGACATCCTGACAGTCCTGCTGGAACTTCATACGGAGCTCCTCCTCCTCCTTTTCTTTCTCACTGATCTTCAAGCGGAGCTCTTCCTCTGTCCTTGACCGCGCAATGGCGAGATGCCTCTCTTCCTTTAAGCCCTCATTGCTCAGTCGCAGCGCTCGACATTCTTGTTCCAACTCATCCCTGGACGCGACCACTCGATCCTTTTCCTCCTCCATTGAAAGGAGTCGAGCCTGAAGCATGCGCTGCTCTCCTCCCCAGGCCTCTTTCTCCTCTTCCATCGACGCAACCTGACCCTTTAGCAAATCTATTTCCGCCTTTGCTTCGGCGAGTTCAGCCCTCACAGCACCCGCCGAACCATTGATGTCTCTCTTTCGACTGAGCCGCTGGTACATCTTGAAAGCGAACATAAGATCCCTTGCACAGCCACCCACGAGTCTAGTCATCAACTCCTGGTCGTCTAACGAATCAGCAAGCTCTTCGTCCCGCGGGAGGATAATTTTTTCCGCAATCTGCAGAGCCACTTTGGTGTCCTTAATTGATGCGTTTTTCTCTACGCTGATGGTGGACACCCATCTATTGGAGCTAGATGCTCGCTTTTTCCCTTTCCCTTCAGCTGGCCGGAGAAGTGCGCACTCCTTCTCTTTACCCTTCTCCAACTGACCGGGCAATGCATCTGCATGGGTGGACGACACCACAAGCTTCCGAGCGATTTTCTTCTTCTTCAGGGGTCGCTCTTCCTCTTCCCCTGAGACCGCTCGGTCTTCTCCCGCTGCTGAAATTCGCAACAACGCAAACTCAGTAGGTTGCTCTGACGGTGGAGGCAGCAACTCTGAAGGTTGTTCAAACTCCGGGTCTTGCGGCTCTGTGGACTGCTCGGATACCATTTGCTGAGCGATGTTTGCACTGCTCCCTGCCTCTTCCCTCTGCTTCACCCCCACAAGCCTGGGCCCTTTGCGTTACCCGGTGGGTTTTGGAAGGTTGGCGGGCACGGCGGAACTCGTAAACTTCACCATGTCTGCATGCATATAAACACAAATTAGAAGTTGAAGTCAAAACACACGAGTATAATGTGGCAAGTATGCATGAGAAATCAACCAGAAGAGACATCTTCTCCTAGTCCATTAATTTTCGGAGGGGGACTAACTAAGAACGCATTGTTCGATGCCCCTCCACGGTACCCCCATAAGAGCCGCTCGAAATCATACCGACCGAGCGACTTAATGCGGCCGACCACTTCCCACTCTTCTCTGGATAGAGATATAGTGTAACTGTCGTTCCACTGCTCGGCCAGGGGATATCTCCATGGCCTAGATTCGCAGGTGGCCCCGGGGGGCTTCACGAAGAAGTACTTCGTTCTCCACGCTTTGACTGAGGACGCCGTCCCAGCGGGTCGAAACCGCGCTTCCCTGTATTGGAAGTGGGGAATCCCAGCTCCTGAGCTCGAACTTTGGTATAATCTTAAAAAATGTCGCAGGATGCCGATCGATGGAGGACATCTGAACTGATGGCATAACAGAGCCAGCCCATTGATGAACCTCCAGCCGTTCGGAGGGATCTGGCTCGGCATGAACAAGTACGTGCGGCATATCTCATCGACGATCAGTGCGTAAGGCAACCCCATCCCACCGACTGAAAAGAAACTGTCCGAGACAGCAAAATAACCCCCCAGATTACTGTGGATCCGCTCGTATTTCCAAGCCAACCTGGGATTCCAGGACGAGGGGATCATATGTTTGAGGACCACCGCGGCCAATTCTCCCTGGGTCAATGTCGATGGCTGCCGCGGCGGGTCTTCCACGATACGCCCGTCTTTTCGCTCCATCGTCGACACCTCTTCGACTCCGCTCGAGACCACCATCGCCCCTGTACCAGGGAACTCTCCTTGGGACGTATCTAAACCCTCATCCCCTCCCGACGGAGATGACGATGCAAGCCGGCGAGACGACGATGTAGATGAAGAAGGGGAAGTATTTTCTTCACTACGTCGAAGCTCATCCCTAATGCTAGCGGCCGACATGATTATGCAGGGGAGATGTTGCAAAGAAAGTGGACGTACCTAGTATATCGGAGGATTGAATTTGAACGGCGATAAAAACACTCTGGGGACCGGAGCAAGGAACAAGAAAAGCAGGTGCGCCACAAGGGTTGTGACGGCAGACGATCGCTTCCAGGTCTTTATAGCAGTAATCCGATCGATCCGATCAATCGTGAGTACACGCGTGGCTAAATCTATGCCGTGGGAATTAAAGTTGTCCGATCCCTAGGGCGGCCTCCCAGCTGTCCAGCCCAACCGAACGGTCGCATCATCAATTTGGAACGCGTGGCTACATCCACACCGTAGACCTTAGGGTTGCTCATTAGGCGCCGCAGTCGAAAAGATATGCGAGATCCTCCGAGATGACGTGCCTCATTTCAAATTTCGAACGTTGTCGGCAGACACGTGCCATCCGCCATACACCAATACCCTACTGATCCCGACACTCACATCCCACTGCCGAGGATCTCCACGCCACATAATCAAAGAGCCAATTTTCGCTCATCCGACTTCGCCAACTGCTCGGCCAGATGCCCGAGCAACCTGCTCATCCGATCTCACAAACTGCTCGGCCAGATGCCCGAGCAACCTGCTCATCCGACCTCACAAACAGCTCGGCCAGATGTCCGCACAAACCCTGCGCGGTCATAAGTCATCATATGCATGGGCTCTTTACTATGTACTCCTTCTACCCTTCTCGTCCCTCAGGCTCGCGGAGTGGGGGGCTTATGGTCGGGTCGGCCATTCCTTAGGCCCAAGATCAAACCCACAACAGATGACCCACAGTAGATGAGCCGCTCGGCCCATAAAGCAGTGGCGGTAGTATATAAGGTCGCCAGGCAGGTAACCCTAGGGGGAGAGATCTTGAGCAAACTCTTCTTGTTTTTCCATAGTGTTTTTTCCCTCCAAAAGAGAGAGCTAACTTAAGCATCGGAGGAGTAACCCGGAGATCCATCTCCGGTGTGCTCTGTAGTGTTTTTGCAGGTATATTACAGCTGAGATCCACGGCACCCATGGATCCAACCGATGACGTTCAACCCCAACAAAATTAGACTGAACCATTTGGCGCCCACCGTGGGGCTGGACGTCCGGGCACCACGTCGAGAAACACCCAAATCAGTCAGGCGGCAGTAACGAATCGTGATGTGGCCGCTGTTGCAGCACTTGCCTTACAGCGTATGGTCGCACAATTTCCTACTGCCTGTCTACCGCCACGGCCAGATCCCCAGATCTGTCCTCCACCCGTCACCCAAAACTCGAATGCGGAAGAACCACCCCCAGGAAACCAAATGGACCAAGCACAATCCTCTCACAATCATCCACAACCTCAAGACCGAGATCAGGAAGCACAAAGCGCAGCCCTAGAGGGTAGTGCAGGAGATCGCTCGCACCCATACACTCAACCTCTCCCAACTACAAATCCCCCTGCACCACAACAAAACTCCCTCACCCAGAGACAAATAGGGGAAGCGGCGGATCTGTTGATTCGTCAGATCCTACACTCCCAGATAGAACAACAACCAACCCCCGCGCGTCAGGCAGGTATAATAGCTGATCATCACTCTGCTGAAGTCCTGGAGAAAATCATGGACGACCGTATCCATATGGCAATGAATTCCTGTCAAGATCAGCTACCGGTACAATATAGCTCTCCGTTCATCCCGGAAATCCTGGATAGTCTTCCGGCAATCGGTACGAAGATACCAACGCCTGAGAAATATACCGGAAAAGGTGACCCCCTTGACTACCTTCAGCACTTCCAATCGATGATGAATCTACACTGCATTCCTGATGCTATTCAATGTAAGGCTTTCTGCACCGCCTTTCAAGAAGGAGCCCGAAGATGGTTTACCAACCTACCTCCCCGTTGCATCACTTGCTTTGAGGATTTCAAGCTGTTGTTCCTCAACCAGTTTGCTATAAGCAAACGGCCACAGAAAACTGCCCTAGAAGTGATGCAGTTGACTCAAGGAAGGAACGAGAGCGTACGAGCGTTCATCACGCGCTTTAACAACAAAGCCGTCGAAGTCCCCGATCTTACATGCTCATCTATGCTGGCTGCACTAATGAGCAACACTAGGGATGACGAGTTCAAGAAGTCATTGGCCCTTGATCAGCCCAAATCCGTTCAAGAGATCAGGCACCGAGCGGACAAGTATATCCAACTCGAGGAAGTTTTAAACAATACCAAACGTAGATCAGATGACCGCTGGTCGGGTGGCAGGGCGGACGAGCCTCACAAGCGACAGAGGGACCCATCGAATTGGAGGAGGCCGACCAACCGAAGGGTTCATCAACAAGAACCCTTCACCCCGCTCAACAGACGCTATGCTGAAGTGCTGGCAGCCGCGAGGGCGACAGGGGAACCCCTACGAGAACCAGATAAGCTGAAAACCCCCTTTGCGAGAAGAGATCCGAGCTTATATTGTCGCTTCCATAAAGATACGGGGCATGATACGGAGGAATGTTGGGACCTCAAGCAGGAAATCGAAGCCCTTATCAGAAGAGGGAGGATGGGTAGATTTTTAAAGTTCGGCCAGCGCGCCGAGCATGATAACGAGGGCAGGAATGTCCGACCTGTCCAGTGGCGAAGGCCTGACAACTGGCGACGACCTGATAGCCGACAAAAGCCTAGACGAGAGAAGGACGCAAATGATGGAGTAGAGCCGAACAGGTATCCAACTCGACGTGACACAAGAGAGCAAGCCGTGTCAACAGTCGGCTGATACGTCGAACCATAAGATGACCAACCAGTGAGAGTCATCAATATGATCTCTGGAGGTAATACGACCGGAGGGTCTACCGTTAGAGGACGAAAGCGGTACGCCAGGCAAACCTCAGGGGACATGTTAAGGATAAAGAGGCTGAATGATGAGGTGATATCGTTTGACGAGTCTGATCTGGAAGGCGTCAGTCGTCCCCATGATGATGCCTTGGTAATCACCTTGCATATGGATGGGAACGAAGTCAAACGCGTAATGGTCGATACAGGTAGCTCGGTCGACCTATTGTATTATGATGCCTTTAAACAGATAGAAATACCGGAAGCGCGACTACTGCCGATAGAGGGGCCGATTAAAGGAATAACGGGGGCCTCAGCTTACCCATTTGCCCGAGTCTTTTTGAATGTGAAGTTCGGACAAAAGCCACGTCAGGTAGAGAAAAGTATCGAATTTCTGGTTGTGAAGTTTGCAGGGGCATACAACGCAATAATTGGTAGAGCCACCCAGAATGCCCTCCGAGCCGCCGTCTCCACCTATCATCAGGCTATGAAGTTCCCAACACCAGGAGGGACCGGTGTAGTCAGGGGGCAGCAAAGAATTGCTCGGCAATGCTACCTAGCTGAAACAAAGACCCTTGATAGAGCAGTAGTTTTGACGAGCTCCCTTGATGTGAGAGCCGACGAAGAAACTGCACGGCTGAACCCTGTCGAAGAAACGCAGCAGATCTTATTGGATGATAAGGACCGATCGAAATTCACGAATCTGGGTTCTGCGCTTGAGCACGGATTAGCCAAAGAAATAACGGAGTGCCTGATACACAATCGCTCGGTTTTTGCATGCATACCGAGCGACATGCCTGGAATTTCTTGAGCAGTGACTTCTCACTCTCTAGGCCTTCCAAACGACTGTAAGCCGGTCAGACAAAAGAAGCGTTGGCAAGGTAGGGAAAGGCAGGCAGTGATCGAACAAGAGGTAAAGCAATTGCTTGATGCCGGATTCATTCGGGAGGTGCAGTATCCCGAATGGTTAGCCAATGTGGTACTGGTGAAGAAGAAGAACGGCAAATGGAGAATGTGCGTCGATTTCTCCGACCTAAATAAGGCATGCCCGAAAGATAGTTTCCCCCTTCCCAAAATTGATCAGCTAGTCGATTCCACATCTGGGCATGAACTCCTTAGTTTTTTGGATGCTTTCTCTGGATACCATCAAATACAAATGAACCTTGCAGACGAGGAAAAGACAGCCTTTATAACTGACCAAGGTACGTATTGTTATCAGGTAATGCCATTCGGTTTGAAAAATGCAGGAGCTACTTATCAACGCCTCATTACGGAAGTCTTTAAAAAGCAACTCGGACGAACAGTGGAGGCCTATGTGGATGACATGGTAGTCAAGAGCAAGACCGTTGCCGAACATGTAAACAATCTGAGGGACGTCTTCCTGACCCTCAATCAATTTCAAATGAAACTAAACCCGAAAAAATGCGTCTTCGGTGTAACTTCTGGAAAATTCCTGGGGTTCATGATCACTCAAAGGGGAATTGAAGCGAATCCAGAAAAAATTGCAGCCATCCTTCAAATGCCTTCACCGCGATGTTTAAAAGACGTTCAAACACTGACCGGTCGGATAGTTTCTTTGAGCCGATTTGTGTCTCGGCTGGGCGACAAGTGCCTCCCTTTTTTCAAAATCTTGAGAAAAGCGAACATGACCCACTTCCAATGGCCGGATGACTGCGAGAGAGCATTTCAAGGGCTGAAGCGCTATCTCACCAGCCCGCCAATTTTGCAGAGCCCCGCAGAGGGGGATCAACTAATCATTTACTTAGCAGTTACAGAAGGGGCAATCAGTGTCGTTCTAGTCCGAGCAATCGGTAGGGAACAGTTCCCAATCTATTATGTCAGTAAAGTATTGAGTGGGCCAGAGACGCGGTATACACCCATTGAGAAGCTCGCCCTATCACTCATAACCGCAGCCCGAAAACTTAGACCCTACTTTCAAAGTCACACAATTGAGGTTTGGACCGATCAACCTCTCAGGCAATGCATTCAAAAGCCAGAGACCTCCGGGCGCTTAATCAAATGGGCAGTGGAACTGGGCGAATTCGACATTCACTACAAGCCGCGGACGGCAATTAAAGCTCAAGTGTTGGCCGATTTCGTTGCAGAGATGCATCAACCAATCCTGCAGGACGAGCACCACTCCTCTTGGGATTTGTTTGTTGATGGATGCTCCAGTGTTGACGGATGCGGAGCAGGAGTAGTTTTGATCATCCCCCGCCAGGAACAAAAGGTGGAGTACGCTCTTCGGTTGGAGTTCAAAGCTTCCAATAATGAGGCTGAATACGAAGCGTTAATAGCCGATCTACAGTTGGCACAGGAGATGGGGGTAAGATGTTTGAAGATCTACAGCTAAGGGTGAGGGCTGCTGAATACACTATTGTCAACAACGTCTTGTATAAACGTTCTTATGATTGGCCGCTTCTGCGTTGTTTGAACGAGGGGGAAGCGGAACAAGCCATGGCTGAAGTTCATGAAGGAATGTGTGGCAACCACTTAGGAGGAAGGATGTTGGCCCACAGACTAGTTCGGCAAAGATATTATTGGCCAACCATGAAGGCCGATTGTAAAACAAAGGTTGCTAGATGTGAAGCTTGCCAGAGGAACGGTATTTTATCTCACCGACCGACTATGCCACTGAAAATTGTGAGCCACCCCATCCCCTTTGCTCAGTGGGGACTGGACATACTAGGTCCTTTCCCTCTCGGCCCAGGACAGAAGAAGTTTTTGATAGTGGCAGTAGAATACTTCACCAAATGGGCTGAAGCTAAAGCAGTCGCCACCATTTCCGAACAGAGAGTGGAAAGTTTCGTCAAGAAGAACATACTAAGTCGGTTCGGGATGCCCATGGTTTTAATCGCAGACAATGGTCGTCAGTTCGACAATGACAAATTCAGGGGATTCTGTCACCGACTGAAGATAAGACTCCAGTTGACGTCAGTAGCTCATCCGCAGAGCAATGGTCTTGCGGAAAATACTAACAAGAAAATAATGAGCGCACTCAAGAAACGTTTAGACGAACGCAAGGCTTGGGTAGAAGAAATAGATGAAGTGTTGTGGGCATACAGAACAACCCCAAATGGAGCCACAGGAGAAACACCGTTCAGAATGACCTTCGGGGCGGAGGCCCTGGTTTCAGTAGAAGTAGTCCTCCATAGTGAGAGAATGTCGAACTATCAAGAGGAACGGAACAACGAAGTACGCAAGTTGGAACTTGTACTCCTTCAAGAAGACCGAGACAGAGCAATCACGCGATCAGAAGCCATCCGGCAGAAAGCAACAAAATTCTACAACAGAAGGGTAAAGCCGAGCGATGTGCGAGTTGGAGGTTATGTCCTCAGGAAAATCGAAGCCGCGGGGAAACATCCTGGGAAACTCGGCCAGGCATGGGAAGGACCTTTTCAAGTGATCAAACAGGTCGGGCACGGCTCTTACATCCTGCGCAACACGGATGGGAAGATATTACCGAGGCCCTGGAACTCTCAGCACTTGAAAGCGTTTTATCAATAGATAAGCCTCTATTTATTTATTTCTTTGTTTCATATTTCCTTCTTACTTTAGCACTTGTACGTACACCCTGCGGTACCTTTTTCCTGATTTTGCCTATCAGGTTTTTTAATGGCCCACACCATTATCATCATCAGTAAAAAACCATTATCATCATCAGTAAAGAACCATTATCGTCATCAGTAAAGAACTTCGAACTTCGTGGCAGAAAATCTCATCCGCTCGGCCAGATGCCGAACAAGATCTCGACATCGAAGGCCTCGACAACCGCTCAGCTAGATGCCGAACGAGATCTCAGCATTGAAGGCCTCGACAATCGCTCGGCCAGATGTCGAACAAGATCTCAGCATCGAAGGCCTCGACAACCGCTTGGCCAGATGCCGAACGAGATCTCGGCATCGAAGGCCTCGACAACCGCTCGGCTAAATGCCGAACAAGATCTCGGTATCAAAGGCCTCGACAACCGCTCGGCCAGATGCCGAACGAGATCTCGGCATCGAAGGCCTCGACAACTGCTCGGCCAGATGCTGAACAAGATCTCGGCATCGAAGGCCTCGACAACTGCTCGGCCAGATGCCGAACGAGATCTCGACATCGAAGGCCTCGACAACTGCTCGGCCAGATGCCGAACGAGATCTCGGCATCGAAGGCCTCGACAACTGCTCGGCCAGATGCCGAATGAGATCTCGGCATCGAAGGTCTCGACAACTGCTCGGCCAGATGCCCAACAAGATCTCGGCATCGAAGGCCTCGATAACTGCTCGGCCAGATGCCGAATGAGATCTCGGCATCGAAGGCCTCGACAACTACTCGGCCAGATGCCGAATAAGAGCTCGTCATCGAAGAGCGAGTGTTAATCGAGATCATCGCGGTCCCTTGCTAAATGCGACAATGCTAAGACTTAAAACAAAAAATGGCAAATAAAAATACGCTTACATTCAAAATAATCGTTCTGATCACAAGCTCGACCAGATAAGCATTAAGAGTCAGTGCAACTTATTTAAGGGGCAGCAGATGTAGGTGAAGCCGGTACTTTGTCATCCTCTGAGCTGATATCCAGTATTTCATCAAGCGGCTCTTGTTCTTCTTTTTCGGCTATCTCTCTCATCTTCCCGAGAGAAAAGTCGAGCTCCGTAGGAATCATTGGCTCCGCAAAGTCCTCGAATGGAAGATCATCAGACTCATCGGAAACGAAAGCGCTGTGACAGTTCCTCAGGATGGAAAGGGCTAACCCACATGAATACTCCTTGCACTCGTCAACAAGATATCGTGCCCTCCATCGTTTGACCGCTTCAATCCTCTGCTTCTTCACTGAGTGTTGCAGCTCGAGCAGCTTATTCTCGGCCTTCATTACGTTCAACGTTGCATCCTGACAGTCCTGCTGGAACTTCATACGGAGCTCCTCCTCCCTTTTTGCGTTCTCGCTAATTTTCAAGCGGAGTTCTTCCTCCGTCCTTGACCGCGCAATGGCGAGATGCGTTTCTTCCTTCAAGCCCTCATTGCTCAATCGCAGCGCTCGACATTCTTGTTCCAGCTCATCCCTGGACGCGACCACTCGGTTTTTCTTCTCCTTCATTGAAAGGAGTTGAGCCTGAAGCATGCGCTGCTCTCCTTCCAAGACCTCCTTCTCCTCTTCCATCGACGCAACCTGACCCTTTAGCAAATTTATTTCTGCCTTTGCTTCGGCGAGTTCGGCTCTCACAGCAACTGCCGAACCATTGATGTCTCTCCTCCGACTGAGCCGCTGGTACATCTTGAAAGTGTACATAAGATCCCTTGCACAGCCACCCACGAGTCTGGTCATCAACTCCTGATCGTCTAATGATTCAGCAAGCTCTTCGTCCCGCGGGAGGATAGTTTTTCTGTAATCTGAAGAGCCACTTTGGTGTCCCTAATTGAGGCGGTTTTCTCTACGCTGATGGTGGACACCCATCTATTGGAGCTAGATGCTCGCTTCTTCCCTTTCCCTTTAGCCAGTCGGGGAAGCGCGCACTCCTTCCCTTTACCCTTCTCCAACTGACAGGGCAATGCATCCATATGGGTGGACGATACCACAAGCCTCCGAGCGATTTTCTTCTTCTTCAGGGGTCGCTCTTCCTCTTCCCCTAAGACCGCTCGGTCTTCTCCCGCTGCTGAAATTTGCAACAACGCAAGCTCTGTGGGCTGCTCGGACACAGGAGGCAGCAGCTCTGTGGGCTGCTGGAATACCGGGGGCGGCACTTCTGTGGGTTGCTCGGACACCGGAGGCAGCGACTCTGAAGGTTGTTCAGGCTCCGGGTCTTGCGGCTCCGCGGGCTGCTCGGATACCGTTTGCTGAGCGATGTTTACACTGCTCCCTGCCTCTTCCCTCTGCTTCGCTCCCACAAACCTAGGCCCTTTGCGTTGCCCGGTGGGTTTTGGAAGATTGGCGGGCACGGCGAAACTCGTAAACTTCACCATGTCTGCATGCATGTAGACACAAATTAAAAGCTGAAGTCAAAACACATGAATATAATGTGGCAAGTATGCATGAGAAATCAACCAAAAGAGACATCTTCTCCTAGTCCATTAATTGTCGGAGGGGGATTAATTGAGAACGCCTTGCTCGATGCCCCTCCACGGTACCCCCATAAGAGCTGCTCGAAATTATACCGACCGAGCGACTTAATGCGACCGATCACTTCCCACTCTTCTCTGGAAAGGGACACAGTGTAACTGTCGTTCCACTGCTCGGCCAGGGGATATCTGTTAGCCCTGAATTTTTTTTTTATGACTAGTTAAGCATGACTAGCTTAATTAAGTAAATTAAATTAGCATAAATCAAGTTGTCAT
>JANKOE010378533.1:0-12045 GCA_026284465.1 Erythroxylum citrifolium | reverse complement strand
GCTCATTGTGGTATTTTGATGATATCTTGAGCTATAGAACTCCAATTGAGGTGATTCTTGCGCCAAATTAAACAAGAAACATAGAGCTATGATTTATTTGAAGAAGTCAAATTGAAATTATGATTTTTAAGATTTCCAAATTCTGCTCACAAGCAAGAGAAATTAAGTTTAGGCGTGGTAACCGTTTTGTGTGGGCGCACCATGGAATAAAGTGTGAGGTTATTCTGGAATGTTATGAGAATGAACTTGTAATGGATGATGGGTAATGATGTGCAATGGAAAAAAATGATGGCCAATTAAGGTTTAATGGAATAACCCATAAATGAATGAAGTTCAAGGTTCAAGGTGTTATGGTTTTCGATCGATCGTTGGGTTCCGGTAACGGGGTCCAATACCCTGATTATTGTGCCCTTCTCTCTACCCACTGGAATAATTCAAAGTTCTTACCCCACATGCTGACCGGGCTGCAAACGTCCCCCAAGGGCTGGAACACCGAAGTTTTTGGCCACTTTTTTAGACGGAAAAATTGCTTATTAGCACGTCTCAACGAAGTCCAGCGTGCGTTGATGGTCCACGGCAACAAGTTTTTAAGGTGTCTTGAAGGGCAGCTCCAGGCGCAATATCGCCTTATCTCCCACCAGGAAGAGTTGTTTTGGTTCCAAAAGGCGAGGACCGATAGGATATATTTGGGTGACCGTAATACCCGATTTTTCCACGCTTCTACTATGATTCGACGAAAGCGCAACCGGATTGAGACTTTGCGGGACTCGATTGGTTGCTGGATTGAGGAGCCTTTGGCTTTACAACGGATGGTTGTCGATTTTTATCAATCTCTGTTTGTCGAAGAGGTGGGCACTCGCCCACCATTCCCTCTTCGCGGTTGCTTTCCCTTGGTTGCGCCGGCCACTTGGAGCTCTATGTGTCAGCCGATATCGGATATTGAAGTTTCTCGAGCCCTTTTTCAGATGGGTGCGCATAAAGCCCCGGGTCCGGACGGTTTCCACGCCCATTTCTACCTATCCAACTGGTCCTTGGTTTACCCTAGCGTGCTCTCTTTCATTAAGCGGGTCTTTGCTGACCCTTCCCTGCTTCAAGGTTTTAACGATACTTACCTCACTCTGATCCCGAAGGTGGCGAATCCAGAGCTAGTTTCCTAATTTTGGCCTATAGGTTTGTGCAATGTGAGCTACAAGCTCATCACGAAGATTATTGTTCAACGTATGAAAGCAAGCCTTCCCACTCTTGTCAGCCCCTTTCAGAGCAGCTTCATTCCCGGGAGGCAGATCTCAGACAATATTATTGTCGCACAAGAGCTCGTCCACTCCATGCGCAGGCTACGGGGGAAACGGGGGTATATGGCGATTAAAGCGGATCTAGAAAAGGCTTATGATCGCTTAAGCTGGAGTTTCATTCGGGATACGCTTCATGATGCTGGGTTTCCCCAGTATATGATCAGTCTGATAATGAGCTGTATTCAAACTGCCAAGCTGCGGATTCTTTGGAATGGTCAGCCTTCCCTTGAATTCTTACCTAATCGGGGCATCCGGCAAGGTGATCCTTTGTCACCCTATATCTTTGTCCTATGCTTAGAGCGGTTGTCTCAACTCATTGCGGATAGGGTGGCTTCTGATCGGTGCAAGCCAATACGGGTGAGCAAGGAGGGACCCTGGATCTCTCACCTCTGTTTTGCTGACGATATGGTCCTTTTTTCGGAGGCTTTCGAGGCATAGATGTGGGAAATCCTCGAGTGTCTGAATCTGTTTTGCGAGGCGTCGGGCCAACGGTTGAGTATCACCAAAACGAAAGTTTTCTTTTCTCTTAATGTGAGTCCCTCTGTATGTGGTAATATTACGCGACTTTCGGGGTTTGTGCCTACGCAGGACTTGGGCATGTATTTGGGGGTTCCCCTTCTTCACCAACAGGTAACCAAGGCTACCTACGCTCACATTTTGCACACAGTTCAGGCCCGCCTATCTGGTTGGAGGGCCGACGGGTTATACATGGCTAGTCGGTTGACCCTCTGCCAGTTGGTTTTGGGAGCTCTCCCTCTCTACACCATGCAAATGACCACAATTCCTAAAGGGCTCCTTTCGGAGATCGATAGTTGCTGTAAAAAAATTTTGTGGGGTTCCACAGGGGACAAACGTCGTATGCATTTGGTTTCCTGGGACTAGGTGTGTTGTCCCTGCCCCGTTGGGGGACTCAGGTTAAAGAATCTGGTGGCGATGAATTCTGCCCATCACATGAAGCTCGGTTGGTCTATCTTACATGAGCCGGGTAAGCTGAGTAATCAGGTGCTTGGAGCTAAATACAAGCTGGATGGCGATCCCCTCTTGGGTTTGGTTGCTAAACCTGATTCGTCCCCACTCTGGCGCAGCATCTGTTCCAACTTTCCTCGACTACTGGAAGGTATCTCTTGGTCCGTGGGTAATGGGCGCGCTGTGCGCTTTTGGGCTGATTGGTGGGTGCAGGGCGTTGACGACCCTTTAGCCGCCCACACCATCACTGTGATTCCTCGGGAGCACCTGGAGCGTAAGATATGTGATTAATAAAACTATCAGCAGGATTAATAAGCGTTTTTATTAATTCTTGAAAGATAAGTACAACGCAGGATTAAGGATTAAGTTACTTCATCCTAAATCAGCAAAAACCAAAGCTTGTTCCGAAGGGCAAGTTGCTTAGAACATGCCAAATATTCAATTTAATTACCATCTTCAACTAGATTTTTCTCCATACTAATTACAACCATTGCTGTTGCTGAAATACGATGAAGCTGCCATTTTTGTGCATGGAGTTGTGTGGAGTGCTTGTTTAGAAGGTAGATTGAGAAAGGAATGAAGAAGGAAACTTGATAACGTTAGGAAGATACAAAATGACTGAGGTTGCTTATGAAAAATGGAACTTGGCCAGACAACCTGTTTATGTCTAAATATAATGCTAGCAAGTTGGATAACATTCCAAGTTGGAACCAGTTAAAAGGTTGTCCTCTGTAGATAAAACTCTTCCAATGAAACAACAAAGTTATTGTCACTAATTTCAATTAATTCCAGTTTAGAAGCGTGGCCAAATAAATTTGGGATTGATCGGAAGAATGCATTACTGCTATTTCATTCCATCTCTTTTGAGCAGTAAGATTATGAAACTTTCCTGGTGTATTTAGAGCAATGTAATGCCAACTTTGCGAAATTGTGAAGCGTCCAACCATTTTTGAACATTTCATCGGTCCATCGTCTTACTTTCCTTTTGATTTTCAGGAAATTTGAAAACCATAAATTTTGAAAATCATCCAAAGATCCGCACATAGCTGGATGATTTTTTTTTTTGCTCATCTCTTCTATTTTGAAGAGATTAGATAGACATAAAGCTTATCTCTTCCAGTCACGAATCCATTCGACACTACTGTTGCGTGTTTTATTCTTCTGCGTTTTCTTCTCTGCTGTGTGTTTTTTATCTGATGCGTGTTTTATTCATTCTGGCTTCCTTCTGCTGCGTTGTTTTGGCTTGGTCTGGTGCCGTGTTTTGCTCTGCGTTTTACATTTTGGCTTGCTCCTTTATGCTGTGAGTCGTTTTGGGCTGCTTATGTTGACTTCTCCTGTGCTGTGTTTTGGTGAAATCTCCCCGAGTTTCTGCATTTTGCCTTTAGACCCTGCGTTTGCGTGTCGCTGTGCTGCCGTTTTGTTCCATCAAATCAAATGTGTATAGAAGTTATGACAACATAGTTTACTCTTAATAAAGAAGATTGAAAACCATTTGAAAACTTTAAAAGAAATAGTTTATTCGGAATAAAGATACGTTAAACACAACTGTACTCCGATCCATCCAATCGACAACCACACAAAAGATTAGCTGCATTCTCATCCATCCAATCCACAACCATACAAAAGATTAACGTCACCCAAGTCCTCCAACCAAAGGCTTACTACAAAACAAACAAGTTCACCACCAAAAGTCTCACTAACGTGCATTCAATATCAAAACAGCCAATCAACACTCATACAGCACAAAACACACACCTTACACCAAAAAATCAACCAATAGTATCTGGTTCGGGTGGGCCCGCACTGTTAGATTTTGTCCCCTTTGGTGGCAGCGAGTTGAACTACAACTGTGGTTCTGCCGGATTCTGGCTGAACTATGTGTTGCCGTTCGGATCCATGAATCGATTATTCTCTGTGATGAACTCGATGTGAAGGTACCTGCAAAACAAAGGAAGACACGTCGGGGGTTATGTCCCGATTAGCCCCTCCGACGCTCAAGTCAGTCTTTTGGTGAAAGTGGGATTGCCGTAAAGCCAGAGAGCTAGGTTTATGATTGCGTACCTCTGTTATGGTGAAAGCATACCTTATATATGGAGCGATATCTAGGTTTAGGTTTTTACTTAGACGTCTACCTCTGCATGGGAAGTTTTCTCATGCTAACGGGCTGTGGAGAGCGTGGATCGGGCTTGGGCCTGTCCTAGTCGTTGGATACGGGGCTTGTTCTATGGAGGATGGACCGATCGGCCCATGGATTGCCTTAATTGAGTCCGGGCCTTGCACGGCCGACCCGACCAGTATCTTTCACAAATTTTTCTTGTGACGTGAGAATCAGTCCAATAAATTGATAATCTCAAGTTATTGTAAAGTTGTTCTAATCTTTTATTATTACTACATATATAAGTGATGATGAAAACATTTTATGTGTGTTTGGCAAGCAAAACAAGATATTATTTATACTTACTTCATAGTAAAAAACGTGATTGACTTATTTTGTAATGAATTTTTATACGTAATTGAATAATAAATTAATGAATTATTCAATATTTGAAATAACTATGAGAAATTTATACCTATGTATATTAGTTAAATCGAGAATAATTAAAATTTAGCTTAATTTTTTAATACTCTTAAATTTTTATTCAATATAATTATGAAAATAAATATCATTTTCAAGTTTAAACTTAACTTATTTAAAAATTTTATTCACATTATAAGTCAATATCTTTTTCTTATTATAATGCATGTAAAACAATAGTTATAATCCATAAATAAAGAAGTTAAAGTTCACCAATCTATCCAAATAAAACGATTAGGACAATTGATATGTGTTTTTTTTTTTGAAAATTTAAATGAAATAAATTACCAAAACTGAAACAAGTACAATATACAAACCTAAACAAAACGGGAAAACCAGATACAATCAAACAAGGAGAGGCTTAACCAAAAGACCTCTGCCACAACCACTCACAACAGCCCCCTACCTACATATGCCATCTTCTACGCAGAGAACCACTCAGAGACATCTGATGACCAGAAGCAATTATAACTTCCCGAATAGCATTAACTATAAAATCAGCTAATTCATATTTAGATCGCTCCAACTGCTTATATATGCGATGATTCCGCTCCCGCCAAATATAATACACAGCCAACTGAAAAGAAGTCCTGATAAGAATACTCTCAGGCCGCCCAATACGCACTTCTCCAATTAAAAGAGCTAAAACATCACTCCAACCATAGGAGGGAGGAAACAACTCAAGCAGATACACAATGCGGCTCCAAACCGTTTTAGCATAAACACATTCAAAAAATAAATGGTCCCGACATTCCGCACAACGGTGGCATAACACACAAATAGGATCAAAATCGCCAAACCATCTATCCTTTGTACGCAACCTGTTTTTAATCACCAACCAAACGACAAAGGCTGCCCGTGGACTGATAACCTGCTGCCAAACAAGGGCCGCCCAACGGACCTCCACCTGTCTACCTAAACCAACAGCATGGGCTGATTTATTAGTAAAAGCACCACCGGTAATAGACCATACCTGTTTATCCTGCTCAGGCCCGAACACAAGACCACGGATGTAACTATCAATGACCTGGCCAAAACGACAGTTTGGCCGTTGGCCCCTCCATCGAACTACCCAAGCCACCGAGGCCTCTGATGGAATGCGAGCACGAAAGCTACGCAAATCGAATCGCTCCCAAAGAGGACTAGAAGCATGCCAATTGTCATACCAGAAACTAACTCCCTCCCCATTCCCAATCTGCCACTGGATTAGAGGATAAGTCAACTCACGGACAGTCAACATGCTTTTCAATATCCACGAGTGATCAACTCGCAAAGGGATATGCCAAAAATTATGTCCGCCAAGACGATAGGTCTGAACCCATTTCACCCACAAGGCTTCCCTATCCACAAACAATCGCCAAATTCGCTTCATCATCAACACCCGCTGCATATTAGAAAAGGAGATAATTCCTAAACCCCCTTGCTTCTTAGGCAACAAAATCTCACTCCATTTAACTTTTGCCCCTTTGCAATTCTCATGCTTACCAGTCCAAAGGAAGGTTTTCAAAATCCGCTCCATTTCTTTAATAACCCTCTTCGGAAAAACCACATGGGCCGCCCAATGAATATGCATACTATTCAGCACCGTAACAATAAGGGTAACTCTCGCCGCGAACGATAGAAAACGGTGTTGCCAAGCATTAATACGACACCTCAACTTTTCTAGCAACGGAAGAAAATCTGAAAATTTAGGCTTACCCGAGGTAATCGGGACACCCAAATAACGGAAAGGATGATGATGGAGAGGCATGCCCGCCACTCGAGCAAGTGCCTCCGGATTGGACACGTCAGAAGAAATGTAGATGCCACTCTTCTGGGCGTTCATACACAAACCAGACCACCGAGAGAAAAGATCCATTAAGTTTAGCATCCTGGATATTACTTGAGGATCCGCCTTACAGAGAAGAATCACATCATCAGCATATAATAAGTGAGACAACTGCATCTCCCGACATCGGTAATGATATTGAAACAAACCATTGCATTGAGTCATCTGAGACAATAACCTAGACAAGCCTTCCATAGCTAAGGTAAATAGATAAGGAGATAGAGGGTCCCCTTGCCGGATCCCTCTGTGAATCCTGAAAGGCTTCGTAGGCACTCCATTGATCAAGACACTCAGAGAAGGAGTGTGAATACATTGATCAACCCAGCTACAGAACTGAGGCGGGAGACCAATACCTTGCATACATGTCGATAGGTAGTTCCAACCAATCGTATCATATGCCTTGAATAGATCAATTTTAAGAGCACAACTATCAACTCTCTTGCCTGAATGATAGTCCCCCAGCAGTTCCTGTAACAACAGTATATGATCTCCAATACTGCGCGATGGAAGAAAGGCTCCTTGGGCAAAACTAACCGTCTCAGCTAAAATATTCTTCAGACGCTCCGCCAAAAGGGAGGCAATCACCTTATAAATCGTATTGCAGCAGGAAATAGGGCGAAAATCTGTAACTCTGTCGGGTCTCTCCCGCTTAGGAATAAGACAAATATATGTGAAATTGATTTCATGCAGTAACTTGCCCGAAGTAAAAAACTCCAGAACAGCTTCCGTGAACAGTTGGCCCGTAATATCCCAGGTATGTTGGAAAAACCCAGCAGAGAAACCATCCGGACCTGGCGACTTAGAGCTATGAAGTCGAAATAGAGCCTCCTTCACTTGGATGGACGTAAATGGAGCACTAAGCATATCCAGTTGCTCCTGACTGAGAGTAGAATTCAGCACATCCCTAACACCAAAACCAGTGCCCAAATCAACGCTCTGTCCCATTAACTGAACAAAAAAATCCCGAACCTGAGCAGACACTGCAGCTTGACCTCGCACCATATGGCCATCTTCATTAACCAACTCAGTGATCGTATTAGTATTTCGACGACCCATAATGGCCGCATGAAAGAATTTTGAATTACAATCACCCTCCCTGATCCAAGTCTGTCTAGATTTCTGTTGCGCAATAGATTCAGATAACTTAAGCTCCTCCTGATACCGATATAGTCGCTCAACCTCAAGTGCTCGTAGCTGGTCATTCTGGGGCTCAAGGTAGCATCTCTCCTGAATTTCAGCCAGACTACGGTTCAGTTCCTTGAGATTCCTATTACGACCACTACTAAAGGCCTTTATCGCTTGTTTGGCCAACCGCAGCTTCTGCATAAATTGATAAGCTTTGTACCCCTGAACGTCAACCTGCCACACCTGCGCTAACATCTCCATGAATCCCCCCACCCGAAGCAAGCCATTGAAGAAACGAAAAGGAGCGCCAAGCCTCTGCACTCCGCTATGATGGTGGATAATGATTGGAGAATGATCAGAGAAACCGGGTTCACCAAAAAAGGCTGAGTCTAACGGAAATGCCCCCAACCAGTATCGATTAACCAAAGCTCGATCCAATTTCTTTCGAATGAAAAGAGAGCCCCTCTGTTTATTCTCCCAAGTATACCAACGTCCACTCCCACGAAGATCAACAAGATTTGTATGAGAATAAAGTTGTTGGATCTCTCTACCAGCACCCCCATGGAACTCCACGCCACCTTCGACCTCTGTCGAATTATGGCAACAATTAAAATCCCCGGCCACCAACCACGGCTCCTGCAGACTCAACTGAAAGTCCTGCAACTCACTCCATAAGGCTGTCCGTTGAAAAGCAAAATTAGATGCATAGACGAGAGTGATCATGACTACTCCACCACCCAGAATCTGACACTTCAGATGAATGAATTGATCCCCCATCTTAAGGACTTGTACTGCCACTCTATGCTTATTGAACCAACACAAAATTCGCCCATTATAGTGATGAGCATGGTTAGAAACGTAGCCCCACTGAGGCCCCAAAAATCCGATATCCCTACTATCCGAACTAGCTTTTATTTTAGTTTCAAGAAGACCTACCAAAAACGGTTGAGTTTCGGCAACGAGCTGCTTAACCATCAGCTGCTTGTGGGGAGCATTCAGCCCCCTAGTATTCCAAACCAAAAACGTCATATTAAAAAAGGCTCTCCGGGGACATGACCCCTTTGAGCTTTTTCTTCTTCGTTTTCTTTTTAACTGTCTTCTTCTTCGCTACCTCTCCCGAAGGTGGGCTAAGCTCCGTCGACACTACATCAGACCCCGCTTCAATCGGAACACTAGGACTGGCTAAAACAGGGGCCGGATTTGCAGGCGAAATGACCCCCTCTGATTGCATTCCCATAGATGCAGTAGCTCCATCAGCAACTGGATGTTCAGTGCTAGGAGGGGGGATCCCGCTGTTCGAGCTGATCACCCCAATATCCGTACGGCCAGCATCACTGCCACCACTAACCTCACTAACCACCTGCACCGGAGTAGCCCCTGATCCACTCGGCGATGACATCGGGATAGCACCAAAAGAATCAGCACCGGCAGCCCGACCAGACTGGTCATCTGTCCCCCCAACCCTATTGTCCACTCCACTCGGCTCAGAAGATGGGCTACCCGGGGGCAGGGTCAAATGCTTAGTAGTTCCAGTAGCCAAATCAGCACTCCAGCCAGAATGAAACCGACGCCCTGTAGCAACCCACTTCCGGACACCCACAGTAGGCTTCCAAGGATAAGACACAGCAATACTATCGCAGATCAACTCACCATGTTCACTAAGTCGCGTAATGGACACCCTATCAGGCAACATCATGTCTCTAGGAACTTCAATGCAAATTTTAGCATAACCTATCCGATCCATAGCCGCAGTCTGAGCATCCAAACAAAGAGGCTTACCTAGTCCGCTAGCCAAATGACTCAAACCATCCAGTGTCCAATACTCCATCGGAAGATTGTGAAACTGAACCCAAAGGGGAATAACTTCAATGGCTCCCCGGTCGATGCCCAGACCTGGACGCCACTGCCGAAGGAATAAAGGTTGGTCCCCGACATGCCATGGCCCAAGTTCCAGAATCTCGCCAAGATTGGAGTTCGGAGAGAACTTGAACAGGACTGAACCATCCTCCCTCAGCATAGCCTTTTCAAAGCCCTTCTTGCCCCACCGTCCTCTAGCCCAAGCGCTGACCACCGGAAACGCAACTCGCCTAGACCAAAAAAAGCCAACAAGAGCATTGGACCATGCCCGAGCTCCCGCCTGCAAAAGTTCCACTGGAGGAGAAATGATACCATCCTTGAGCACATCGGGATAATGCTTCAGCTTACCCACCGGCGACCTCACACCAACCTTATCGCGCCAAGAGCTGCCCACATCTGAAGACGACGATCGGATAACACCGTTAGGCCTCGCGTCCACCGCCGGCGCTCGCACAGCAGACACCGGCAACGACAAGGGGGGGATCTCGCCTCTAGCCTCCGCGTTCAGCTCCGGCGCACGCCCAGCATCCACCGGCAACGGCAAGGGGGGGATCTCGCTGCTGGCCCCCGCGTCCAACTCCGACGCACGCACCGCAACCACCGGAGGAACCTCACCATCCTCCAGCACGCCGTTCACCAGTGAACCGCCAACAACCGTCGGCGAAGGCAAAGGAGGAAAGGGGTCCGGCGGCAGAAACCGATCACCCATAGCAAGGGTGAACGGCTACAGCCCAGAGAGGGCCCTGGAAAAGACAGGAAAGGGTGGGGCTATAGGAAGGAGCCAAAAAAGAAACAAGGGTAAAAGGGGGAAAGCAAAAGGAGCGGGACTTGGAGATTAGTTCTTAATTTTGATTTCCTACAGTTTGGAATCTTTTTTTGGAGGAATCCTATTATATCCAATTTTGGAAACATTATAATTTTTGGAGCCAAGTTTGATTCTTTCCCCATATTTGTTCTATTTTGAAATGCCATAACACATGCTTGTCTGTAGCATTTACTGCATTGCCTGCAGTCAACTTGGCACTCTTAGAAACAATCAGCAGCGTTCGGTTGTGACTTAAAATTTTTTTATTTAATTTGTCTATTTTCAAAAGCTATAAAATCATGTTAATATAATAAATAAAATAAACTTATAATAAAATAATGTTAATATTGAACATTGAGCTAAAGTATTTTTTATGTGAACTCTAATTGGGAAAAGATAGTCCAACTCAAACTGAAAATTTGAAATTAATTAATATTCCATTTGATGTTTTGTTAACTTAATGTTATATATAATTCAATAACGTGTAATATATAATAAAATTTATGGTAAGAAAGGACTTGGTTGTAATTAGAAAATATTGAATACTCATAATGTAATTTCATTACTTGTAGAGTTTTAGGTTGAAAAGAATAACGATAAAAAGAAGTAATGTTATGTGTAGATCCATTACTTCTTTTTACACATAACATTACTCTTTTTATCAACTTTTAAATTTTCTACTGTAACAACTAATTTACAACTCTTTTTATAAGCTTAAACATCAAGACCATAGAAATTCACATAACATTAAATAATAAAATTTTAAACAGCAGAGTTAATTATGACCATTCTTTTTTAAGACAGTCATAACTATTTAAGAAAAAGTCCAAATATGTTAAAAATTTCATTAACTAAAACTAGATTTAAAAAGCTTTAAATCTATAGCTTACAAACTCAAAATAACTAACATTTGTCCTAGCAAATTCTCTCATAATTTAGTCTCAGATTCTGACTTAATTAAAAAATTGTTATTTTATATTTTAATTTTAGAAAATTAAGGGGTAATTTATTTCCATTTCTATTTATTAATTATGACGGTGGTTTTTCTAAAATTAGTTATATCTAAAAAAATGTGCAACTACATACAAAACTTTAAAGAGAGCAATACATAACAACACTCGCAATTATATGAGAGTACGGATATTACCCGATCGATTCATTCCGACCCGACTTGACCCACAATTTACCGAATGGATATCATTCTGAGACTCCAAACTAATTAAAAGTGCGAAGATATTCTTTTTACGTTTTAGAGAAACTTCGTGGAAGCTTCACAGGCAACCAAGAAAAAGCTCTACGAAGACTTTAAGTCAACGAATATCTTTTTCAATAGTGTTTTTAAGCTTATGAGTGGCCATTTTTCTATTATCAGATATCTTCCACACTCTTCGTTCAACCATAATGGCTTCATCTTCTTCTTCTTCGGCCTCTCAACCATCGAAGTACGATGTCTTCTTGAACTTCAGGGGTGAAGACACTCGTAGCGGTTTCACCAGCCATCTCCATGCTGCTTTGCGCCGAACGGCTCTCCAAACCTTCTTTGATGACGATGATCTCAAAAGAGGAGAAGCAATTGCTCCGGCACTTCCCCGAGCAA
>JANKOE010378474.1:0-12053 GCA_026284465.1 Erythroxylum citrifolium | reverse complement strand
CTAGAGCCCATGCCATGTTTGCCTGCAAAGTTGGAACTTCGTTGACTTGTTCAGTTGTTGGTGGTGCGACTGGAGTCAGTTAGCTTCCCTTGATGGCACTGTCAAAGCCCTACTCCCTAATGTAAGTTCACTCCTCTTCCGTTTCTTTTTGTATAAATACAACACTACCAATATTACCACTTTCATTAATTCGAACTGCCCATTCCATACATCAAGAAAAGTCAAAGCCTTAAATATCGCTTCACGAAGCCTGCTATCCATGTTTGTAAATAAATACTATCTGCAAAGTATTTATACATTGTTATCAAAACTAAGTCCATGTTTGTAGACTCTCTGCAATGTAAATATATAAACAAAGTACATATAACCATGTTTAATTCCAACCAACATATTTCAACACTTATACATTGCTCGCAAACCCAAGTCCATACTCCAAACCAACATTTGATCCTCATTCAAAACAGCAATTTGACAATACTGATTTGGAAGATAAATAATAAACTATGTATTACAAACGATATTACTTATAACCTCTTTCCTTTTGAATTGTCTTTTCTTATAACTGAAGCATGCACTGATGCTTTCTCCATGTTTTTCTCTTGTTCATAAGACACATGAGGGTTAATCGAAACTCAAGAATTAAATTGAAGGAGAGTGTTCAAGAGGGTTAAAGAAACTTCTCCACAATTCAGAAAACTTATCAATTCTATGAATATTTTTATTGTACATATACCTACAAACTAGTTTTATACTATACCAATGCACTTTAGCTAACTAAAAATCAAGCAATATCAGTTGCTGCTTTTAATTGCTGAAAAGAAACAGGGGTCCAAGTAATATCAGTTGCTGGTTTAGTTTTATATTACAAAACATACATAAAACTAAAGTCATGGTTTCAATTACTAAAGTTTTAGACATAAATGAAATCCAAAGCATTACTTTAGGATGATTCTTAAGATTTGATGAGCATTATTAAATGTCAGTGAGTATATGAAAGCCATTAAACTGCAAGCTAACACCGATAAAATGCAAAATCTTCCAAAAGACAAAACCATCTCAGCAAACTTGTACTTGAATAGGATATAACATATTTCAGTTTTCACAGTAGGCGAAGAAGAGAAGAAAACAGGAATGTTACATCGAAGGTGTAGTTCAGAAATGAATTATGATGAATAACATGAAGAATTAGACAAGTTGAGCAAGAACCTGTAAGAAGCGGCACTTTTTCGTGGTGGTATCTGCAAAGTTAATAGATAAAATCAGATGTACGAGTAACTTCCCTGAACCAGGACAAATAACACTTTTAACTACATCCATATAGTCAATTGTGCATCATCTTATCATTGTTTTCACGTAGAGGTGTTATGTGAATGAAAGACGTATATAAAACACATAATTCTCAGCATTCTCAGACCTTGCACCAGAAAAGATAACCATATCTAAAACACATAATTTATATTATAAAAAAGTAAATTCTGTATGGAAAGATAGAAGATTTATGAACATATTATTTTAAAAAAGGACAATCATGAGTAAATAGTTATTTGGTTCATTGAAGACCATATATATCTCCTCAGAGCAAGTTGCATGCATTTTAGTTAACCGATAGCACAAAAGAACAAAAACAAGCAACAATGCGAGTAAGGAGAATGTGACTATCAAAGAAACAGAGGAAAACTGCAACACACATCGCAATTCAGTAAGAAGATATGATACTGCAACAAGATGATTAACAACACACATCCCAAATTTTCTTATTTATATTAATTGAACCAGCAATAGGATGCAGTACCTGTTTCATGTCATGGTTAAGAAGAAATTAACACCCATATTTGAATACCCAAGTTAATATAGTCAAGAAACTTGTTGACAATTGAACAGATAAAATTTGAACTGATGTATATACACATCGAACTTATAGAAGTAGAACAGATAAAATTTGACAATTACGTAAACAGGTTGGAAAGTCAAGAATCCACGATCCCACTATATGCATTAAGATTGAACGTTTAAACAATCAATTTGCATGACAAATATCAGTGGTTGATGGTGCGAGAATCCACTAATATAATTGAATGTATAGGACAAATGTATAGGAGTCAGTGACCAATGAGCCTCAAAAGTATGGATTATTTAGGAATAAGTTTGGCTAATATGGGGTATTAAAGATAATCTAATCGGTCTGTCCACCTTATATTTTTCCCCTGACATCCATTTACAAGGGCTGTTCCAACTTTCGGACGAAATAAAGATTACTATCACCATAATATTTCCAGATCTTGGAAAAATGGGAAGCCATATTTACCATAAGTGATCAGCAAGTCTATACTTTTGGAAAAAGAAAGAACACAAGATGGATAGAGAAAACACAATTGATGTGTGAATGTCACAGTGAAGACAAATCATTTTCTTGGAGTTCCTAATGTTTTGTTATTGTATTGGTTTAAGGTAGTAAATTGTGAGATTATTTGAATTTCCAATTATGTCAATACCGGAAAATCAACCTCTCTAGGTCGAAATCTTTATCCTCTTCTCGTCAATTCACATGGCAATCAAGCAACAACTAACTCCAAAATCTAAAACCCAAATCTGAAATAAACAACTAATCCAGAAAACCAACCCATAATTCAACAAATCATCCAAGCCCTAACGCCAATTCAAATCCCCCATTCCCAGAAGAATTCCATTAAACTGGTTCATACCTAAAAGCAAGGAACTAGAGAAACGTCAAGCATGCGAAAAGTCAAGCAAATCATCCAAGCCCTTTCGCTGTCTTAATTCATTGCCTTTTACACACAAAACCAGAGCAACGTCAAGCAAAGAAGAACGACATTTTTCCAGCATAAAATAAAAAACTTACTTGACCCTGGAGAGAGTTGACCACCGTTCCACAGAGAAGACGTGCGACTGCGAGAGACGAGGAGAGAAAGCCCACCGTGCGACTGCGAGAGACGAGGCTGTGTAGAAGATGGCAAGGAGGACGCGAGAGAGAAAGAAGACCCAAAAATAGAGAGGTCTTGAGAAGATGGGAACGTGGACGTGCGAGAAAGAAAGAATGTTGAAAAGGAAGAAAACAAAAATCACAGTACTTCGGAAGTTCAGAAGGAGGACGCGCGAGGGGGAGAAGGATGAATCGGAGGAAGATGGGTTGGGGTAATTTTGGGAGAGAGGCGTCGGTTTAGCCGGAGACGGTGGACAGGTGACGTCTGTCTTTCATTTTCGTGAGTTACAACATTTAAGTGTCACCGTCTATCAGAGACAGAGGACAAAAAATGAGGAACATTAACCAAACGCTTTTAAAGGACAGGATTATTGTGTCCTGTCAAACTGTCCCTAGATAAAGGGACAGTAACCATACACAAGGTAACTAAACGCAGTGTTACTTTGTGGGAGACTCAAAAAGTCTAATTGTTAGCTAGGAGGATAAGGAGACAACTTTAGTAGTAACAAATTTTTATCTAAAAAGCGCTCTAACATAGAGTGAAGCAACAAACTGATAAAGGAAGATTTAACAAAGAATTCGACGCGAAAGATTGAATACGCCTTAAACTGCAACCATATAAACATCATTCTTTTCACAGAAGAATTATCATAAACTTTCTCATCGTATGATCAACTTTATGAGATGGAAAAAATAAAGGTGGTGGCGTATAAGTTGTGACTGTCGCTTCATATTTCAGATATCTCAACTTGAACATTCAACCTATATTTTATGTATATGAAATCTAACTTAAAAAAGGCCACTTTTCTTTTCGAGCTACTCAGAGAAGATCTTTTGAATCAAATTTATAAACAAAATTCTTAAAGGAAGAGAAAATTGTTGCTGATAAAGGGGCAACAAAGTATCTCGGAAAGCCGAGTTTGTAAGAAAGAAGATAGACATGACAATACCAATAACACTTAAAACGCACCATACTTTGATCATCTAAAGAATAAACAATGGTCACGTATTCGATGCTTTCCAGTTCTATTAATATTGTATCCATTGTATAACAGAGCGAATCGCGTAATAACGGAATGAAATTTCTTCACCCTGTCTAAGCTGTTCTTTTCTCTCCTCTCTTAAATGTTCTTGTATCTGGGAAATATTTCCAGTAGAATAATTTACCAAAACAGAATTAATTCAGCATCTAATTCTAATTTTCATACACCAACGAGCTACAACTTACATCCCAACCAAAGTTTTTTCATCTTCTAATTTGTTCTCATAACCAATAATATACATGGTCCATGAACAAAATGCCACAGTTTCAACCAGGAATAAACCGAGAATGTCTTTCATTGTACACATTTTATCTTTTTTGCAGTATCTACAATGTTTTGAGATATTTCAGGGTGCTTCAGCTTCAACAGTTTCCCCAGCCGAACTGTTGCCTCCAGGAAGCAACCATCCCTTATGCATGGTTCCGAACAAAGACCAAAAAGAACCATATTGACATCTTCCTCAAGCTGAAGGCTGAAGAGGTGGCTGAAGACCTGAAGAAGAGTACAACAAGATTTTGTATAATTCTCTTGAAAATACAACACATAAATCTATAAAGAGAATCTAATAGGAGTGGGGGGGATTGATGTTACAACTGAAAATAAAGCCAATATCGTAAAAGATAACTATGTTAAGTGGCACGTCCAAATTCATGCAATGTTGTTTTTATATTCGTATTCCTGCTTTATCAAAGTGGACAACCCTTTTTTGAAATACGAAAACAAGCAACATAAAGATTCTCAGTCCTCACCGCTTTCATCCTTGAAATAACCATATCTTTAACAGTTGTGGACCTAGAGACCAAGTTAACAATAAATAGACCTCGCTTGGAAAGGGTATCTCTCACAGTCAGAAGAAATGACTCTTCAACAAAATCTGCAGCTGGACATGTCATTCCAAAGCTGTTCATAACCAAGCCAAAAAGGATCTCAGATTGGAGATGCATCCAAAAGCAATTACATATAATAGTTTTATCTACCTTGAGTCAGACGAGTCCACATCAATTACAACTATGTCAATCCCATTACTGTTTCTGCTTTCTGATGGGGATACTATACCACTTTCATTTGGAGAAGGCATTGTAGTGCAAGAATTATCCCCATTTTCATGAATGGTTGTCATTTTATCATGTGCTGCAAACTTTTTAAAATCTCTGATGAACTCAATTCCATCAGCAATATGCACCTGCAATGCCAAGGAATAATCGAGTAAGGCATATCAACAGTGAACAGAATTTTAAATTTGTGGATGTCAAGATAACCTATTGATGCCAAAAACCCCTCAAGCTTACAGATAAGAAATGTAAATTAGAGTTTTGGGGTTTTATGTTCTGTCCAAACCCCCAAAACACTTCCTTGGGATAATTAATACTATCCTACTTATAACAATAAAAGATGCGTGCAAATTGTAAAATTTAAACAAAGTAACATCTGATCCAGTTTACTTGTATCCAAAATGGCTGGTCATAAACTAAAGCAAAATCAACCATATGGAAGATAGCAGTTGGGTCTCCAAGAAATCACTGATCTCAACAAAATGATCATTTGTTAATAATACACCAGGTAAAACTCTCATACTCAAACTCATTCTAAACCAAAATAATTTAAAATAGTACAAGTGCTTGACACATTGTTCCAAGTTATAAGCCTTTTTCGAACTGAACCTACCTTATGGTATGGGGAAGTTCATGAAAAAAAGGTAGCCATTAAATTGTAAAGAGTAAATTACCTTCAAATTTTTATCTTCAATAAAACCAAAGTAGTCCCTTGCAATACCAAGCATCACAGGATCTAACTCCACCACCTGTCAAATTCATAATTTCTCAAACCAATTCTAGCAGAATGAAAAAGAAAGAAAAAAAAGCATCTGTCATCCCCATTACCCTTTGTTGGATTTGTGGGGTGGTTTTAAAGTTGACAATTACCTCAATGTTCAAAAATTGTATACATTGGTGCAGAAACATAGGAAGCAAACCAGCTCCAAGGCCTACGACAACTGTATTAACCTGAGAAAGACACAGATTAAGTTCTTCATCGACATTCAAAATAATGACCCTGCTCTCACTGAGAAAAGCACTTGTAACCACAGAAAAAAACTTCTTTGACTTTTACAGGCCAACCAAACTTGGAAGTCATATTTCAGAACCCCTTGCTTCAGTTACCAAAGGCTCTGGTCAACTTTGGAGTGCAGATGCAAGGACATAAACCATTTACATCAGAATGAGACTTGCATACATTGCAGCAACCTCTGAAACACAAGAAGAAATGGGAAAAGGTAGCCGATCTCACCATTCTTTCCGATGATGCTGAACTTTCCAAATAAGAAGAAATAAACATGAAGCCAGAGAGAATCCCCATGTGATATGAACTAGCCAGATAATCGTGATAAACCTTCACCCCCTTGCTTGAATCTACGGTATTGAGTTACAGGGGAAAAAAAGAAGATATATAAAAATGATGAACAACAAAATGATTACACAGCGACACATTGTTTGGCCATATATGCACAAATCTCAATCTGAAAGCTTTAGCAAACCACTTTGACTTTGAGAACAATTTGACAACAACAAACGATCTAGTAAATGCAAATATAAAATACAAAATTTTCAGTTGCAATTGCTTGATAACAGAAGATAACTTCATCTAAATAGATATCAGCATGGATAATCTTTTACATAAAAAAAATATTTAAGCAAGGCTAACTAATAAAGTACACAACTCAAAAGAATGGAGGAAAGAGTAACTTGAGGTTTTAAAAGGAATCACTAAGGAACGGAGAATTTTAAGAGTCAAAGTATATAAGCGAACTGTTACCTTTGTTTTGTTTCCGAGCTCCCCTTTTCTTCGATTTTGTCGATCTAGTTTTCCCCTCCACTTCAGTAACTCTCTGAGAAGATTCATCTACTAAGAGAAGAGCTTCAGACTGCACCAAACCCTCAGATCTTTGGAAGACAAGACGGCGGAACATTAAATCTCTGGATGGTAAAAGGCAACTGACAACAACATCAACATGTTCATAAACAACATCTTCAACAGTAATAGGCCCAGTTGAGGGAGATATAACCTACAGAATTCAAGCAACAATAATCCAATAACAGAAATATTGAGAAATTTGTCAAAAAAAAAAATATTGAGAAATTTTTACTACAAGCATTAAGTAGATCCAAGTTCACAATATACTATCGAAACAAAGAAGGATAAAGATTCCAAATAGTGCATTAAAGACTAAGGCAGCCTATTAGAACTGGGGTACATCTTTAACCTGATGAACAGTATTTCGTTGTTTGATCCCATCACTTGCCATCATGAAGCTGCAATAACATTACAAGGTTGAAGAAATGTGAGAAACAATTAGTTGCAGCATAGAAATCAAGGAGTTTCCCATTCCTAAACCAGTCATTAAATGTAAATTTTCAAACAGTAACATACGGGATTTGTGTTCCATCATCATGTTTTCCAGGAGCCAACTCTTTAACGAGAGGAGATAAATCTTTCTGCAAAATAAACAAATATCAGATACTAATGCCACAAAACAGCAGCAAGTGTTTGTTGGTAAAATCAGAAAAGCATGTCTCTTTAATGAGTGAAAAACAAAGAGAATTACCTGGATATCATCCATGCTAGCAATAGTGTGACTACTATCCAGTATAACCTTCACGCAGCACACAAGATTTTAGTTAGAAGCTATAGTGAAGTTAAATCTAGAGGAACAGACAGAGACCAAATAATATCCCAGATACCATTACTAGACGAGCAGCCTTTGAGCTTTCAACAACCATCCATTGTCCTTCTTCTGAAGAGAAGAGCCATTCATGAGCCCGATTCTGAAATCTAAGATCCAGTTAAGTATTTCAAAGAGAAGAAAAGGTAGTTCCCAAATCAATCGTTCTGCCGTAAGTTGAAAACATTGTAAAATTTCAATACTAAAACTAAACTATATCACGAAGGCACATCTATGCATGTACATGTATATTCAATCCAAAATATCAATGAGGGACCGCAGAAGAAGGTATGCAGATCATTTGCTTCAATTACATAAGCATATTTGTTAATGCATCCAAGGAACCATGTTCAAAGGATGTAAATCAATCCAATGATAGTTGTGACAGTTCTTCCAAATGTTGCAAAGAAGTTATGTTTTCTTTTAGAACAACCAGAAATTTAGTCTGACAACATTAATAATTTTGCTATTTAGTGCATCCAAAAAGAAGATATATTGGAGATACCTTAGGCACAATAAAAACCGCATATTGATAAGAAAATGGTCCCATCTCCTCCCTGGCATCAAGAAGGACAGATTTGTAACAAAACCGGGAATTTCCTTGCCCCCCCAAAGTAAGCTGACACCGGCGACCTTGGCTAAGCTTTGTCAACTCCCCTTTGACTCCTAGTTGCAGATCTTCTAGAGAGTAGGATATATCAGAACCACTGGAATATTCTCTACGTGTTTGATTCTCTTTGTCAAAGGCTTCAAGGAGACCAGAAGCCTAAAAAAGTAAGAAGCAAGCAGTGGGATGCCTATACCAAGATTCTTATACAAAGTTAACAAACTATGGAATATAAGAATGAATAACAATGTCCAATTATTAGACAGTAATAAGAAAAAGTGTCAGTCTTTGTGTTAACTAAGTGCCTGATAACTTTCACTTTACTGCAAACAAAGTATCCAATTTTTTATCACAGACAAGGCAATCAGTTTTAATACCTGATTTCCACCACAATCAAGGGATGAATGATCAATCAATGACTCTATCTGGTGAAAAACGATAGATGTATCTTTTTCAGCAACCATCATAAAGGTGCGAAGGTTTGGTTTACTGGATGCTTTATGTGGTATTGCATAACTACTCATTTTCCAACCAAACCGGAACTTGGGTAATAGCAAACCTGAAATGGAAGAGAACTTGTATCAGTTGAGATCAATCACAAAAATCTATGTCAAATGTATTTCAGCGGAAACCTGAAACAAAAAGAACATATATCTCTTAGTATTTCACATCACAACTAATTTAAAGCGAATTATCAAGCATTTTAAAACTTAAAAATAAGCAAAAGCATGTGAAACAAAATTGATGAAGCTTGGATAAAGAAGTACCTAGAACATGAAACTCTGCAAGTGTAAGGCAAATAAACTTCCCATGAGGTTTCAGAACTCTTTTGACCTATAGAACAACAGACAATTTGCTTCAAACACTAAACAAGAAAGTTGATTAACTAAAGCATATCACTGAATAATAAAAAATAAGCTCAAACGAAAACCCAACAAACCTCTGACAGATACTGGCTACCAAGCTTTGGCCCAAGTTCTGGTTCCATCAAAGCATCCAATCCACCCTTATCAATAACCACATCAAAGGCCTCGTCTGCAAACTGCCATATACACACCAACCATTGGTTAACATTATCAGAATAAAGCGAAAATCATGCCAAGCACCGTACATCACACTTACATTCTCAATTTCACCAATTTCTCACATATGAGGAAAAAAAGAAGCAAACTTTAGCATAACCACAAACTCACACACCTGCATGGAGATCATATCCATGACGCGCCACCGCATACCGGGTCGTTCACGCACATTCCTCCTCAACATATCCGAAATCACAACCTTCGAGAAATCGATGTTCGTAACATCCTTAAACCCCGCGTCGTACAAATTCTCCGACAACTGCGAATTGCCGCAACCCGGGACCAGAATTTGCGGCGGAATCAACGAAGAAGATGAATCATCGCCTGCGGCGACACGACCACCGGAGAGGATGGGAATGAGAGATTCCTGGATGTCAGTCCACTCGGCATACCACTCAAAGGAGTCATCGGTACCACGGATAGTGAAGAATTTGTCCCAGTTCTCCTTGCTGGTGAAGTCCCCCAGGGTTTCAAGAAGCTGGTCAGTGGACTTCGAAGGATGCTGTGGTTGCTTGCCTTTTTTCCCCATTAATCGTCGGTGAAGGTTTCAGATGGTCGGTAGGGTTTAAGCGTGTAGTTTTAGGTGAAAGGATACAGCGTGTCGTGTCGGTAGAGCTTGTGAAACGGAGGAGACTATAACTATACCTACTGGGGAGCGTTTTGAGTCTGTCAATGGGTTTCTGATATAAACGCGGCAAATAACATAAAATGACTAATATGTTATAATTGACTATTTAAATTAATCCTTGTATTTTTAATTCGTTCAATCTAACTCTTATGTTTTGTAATTTTATTCAAAATGCTCATTTGAAATTTTTGGGACAAAATTACCTTATCAGTATCATACGGTTATTGTTGGATTATTAGCTTGGATTATTATCGTATACTTAGAAACAAAAACCTACTTTTTAACATCTGATAAAATCGGCTCCCACATCTCGCCGGCACCGTCGTATCTGACGTCCCTTCTTTACAGCCTCAGCAAACACAGTAAAAAAAGGAAAGCTTTGAGTGAGTGAAACCGAATTTCTGCATTTGAACGCCAAAAACCCTAAAATCCCGTTGAAATGCTTCTTGTTTTTTGTTTTGGCACTGATTTAGGTTTGATGCAGACGACAAACTGTTTGGGAGTCCGAGAAGCAAGCTTCGGAAAGGTCCCCTGAAGTTCAGGCAACGAGAGAAGCTCTGAATCCTTGGATGGAACTTGATTCAGATGCAAGAAACAATGCATGACTTCAATGGCTGTAACTTGAAAACTTTTTTCTGCTTGAAGCTGATTTCTGTGATGGATTAGGAGCAAGGATCTTCAGAGTTCGTCAAACAGATGATGCAATATCGAAATAAAACTCACTGCTTCAAGAAACTGGAAGTTGCATTGCTTGTTGGTCAACTTTGTTATTTATAATGTTATCTTGATCTAAGTTGCAATAAAGCTACGCATCATTATATCCATTGACTGCAAAAGCTCCAACTATCCTGATGACATGGCTTGATTGACCCAATTCCTGCAAGTCTGGACACAACAACTTCGACTACTCTGAGTTTACAACCAGCATGGTTTTAACGTTGCAGTTTGGCCTGAGAACGGATTGATGAGATCCTGAATTGCTGCTTCTAATCCATGCTAAAAGAAAATACAGCAATTCCCTTGAATACAAAGAAGAAAGCTTTTGCAGAGCACAGGTGTGACCTCCCAGAAGAAGTAAGCAGCCAGCAGTGCGAGAACAGCGGCGCGAGAGCAGCGACTGCGAGTGCGAAGGAGTCTCTTTCAACCCCGACCCAGATCTACCGCCGGTGACCCAAACCAACGGAGAGAGAAGCTAAGTTCTCGATCCACCAAGTCAAGCAGGGGTAAAAGGCTGGGCGATTGCGAGTGTGAGAGCAGCGGCTGCGAGTGCGAGGCGGGGTTCCGGATCTGAGGGACAGAACTGACACGAGAGCAGCGACGCAAGAAGGAAGGTGTCTCTTTCAACCCAGATCCAGATCTACCGCCGGTGACCCAAAACAGCGGAGACCCAACTTTAGAGAGAGAAGCAAGCGGGGCTAAGACCCATGGGAGCTCCATAGCAGCAACCATGGTTTCTACTGAAGATGGTGGGCAGCCTCCTCAAGCAGTGGAGGAGTTTGGCGTTGATGTCTCTGCTGGCGTTGACGTTCCTGGGTTTGCTCCTCCCGCGGGACACACCTTGGTAGGGCTGAGGGGCGTTAGGATGGAAGTCTGAGAGCCTTCGGGCCTGAAGGAAGCCTTCCCGGCATTATCCAGAGAAAATCCAAAATTCTTGCACGCGCACAAATACTCCAATGCAAACACCCGAGAGTCCAAGGTGTGACAACAAATGCGAAACTGGATGGAGCCTGGAAGCGAAAATTGATACCCCAGTTACCCAAAGTTGTTCTGCCACATTTCCAACAGGTATTGAAGGACATATGGACCAAAGGAAATTTCTCCACGCAGGCATTTGGGTATGGTCCTCGGCTTTCATTGGGCTTTTTTTTTTTTGAAGTAGAGGCCAGCATTTCCGGTGATAAATACTTGGGCTCAATGACTAAAGAAGGTCTTGCTAGGTAAGGATGGTCCTTTCTCTTCAAATTTGGTAAGGCTTTTGATGCGTAGGAAATTACTGAACAAGGCTCATGGCACGTTAAAGATCAACCTTTACGT
>JANKOE010378420.1:0-12056 GCA_026284465.1 Erythroxylum citrifolium | reverse complement strand
TATTAAACTTATGTACGAGATCAGGGATGTACAGTTGTTGGGATAAAAAGAGGCCGTTGATGGTAGGGGTGATCTCAATGCCCAGAAAATAGTTGGGTGTACTAAGATTCTTGAGGGAAAATTGGGAGGAGATGGCATCCATGAATTTCCCGATATGAGATTTACAGCTCCCTGTGAGTAACAAATCATCAACATATATAACAAAATACATGGTGACATTGTGTAAATGATAAATGAAGAAGGAAGAATCACTGGCGCTTGTTTTAAACCCATATTGAATAAGAAATTCCCAGAGCTCATTATACCATGCCCGTGGTGTCTGTTTCAGACCATAAATGGGTTTGCGAAGTTTACAAACATACAGAGGAAGGTTCGAATGAATGAAGCCCGGAGGTTGCTTTATGTAAACTGTCTCTTAAAGATGACCCTGAAGAAATGCATTATTTACATCCATCTGGTGTAGTGGCCATGCATATGTGAGAGCAACAGTAAGAACAACTTTGATCGTCGGATGTTGGGCAACGGGTGAATAGGTTTCCTTGTAGTCAATGCTCGGACATTGGCTATAACCCTTGGCAACCATGGGATAGAGCGAGCTTATAATTTGTGATCCGTATATGGACGTAACCAAGGGAAGAAAAAAAACATCTGAACTCATGAAGATTATTATAAGTAGGAACGGTGTGATGGATAATTTCATAGGGAGATTTCATAGAGAGGAGTGGAGTAGGCATACAATTTATAAGATAAACGGTTGTTGAAGCCGCATATGTCCAGAATTTGAAGGGTAAATGGCTGAAATGAAGAAGAGATCTAGTGGTTTCAATAATGTGACGGTGTCTTCGTTCAGAAGTTCTATTCAATTCTAGGGGGCGTGGAGGGGTAGTGAAGTGGGAGATGCCATATTTAGATAAAATCAATCGTAGTTTGATGTATTCACCACCATTTTCAGTATATAAGGATTTGATTTTAAAATTGAAGAAGTTTTCGACAAAGAGTTTGAAAGATATGAAAACATCAAATTTATGTTGAATTAGATATAACCAGACATATTTGGAAAAATGATCAACAAAAACAACGTAATAACGAAAACCATCAAGAGAAGCTACTGGAGCTGGACCCCAAACATCGGAGAAAAGTAACTCCAGTGGTCTGGTGTTGTGAAGATGTTGAGTGGAGAAGGGGAGTTTGGGACTTTTGGCACATTCACAAGAGACACAAACTGGCAGGAGTTTGGAGTTGCAACGGAAGTGTTGTCTGGATTGAAGATGCAACATAATTTTATGAGATGGATGACCTAAAATGTAGTGAAGAAGACCAGGGCTTGAAATATTTATAAAAAGAGCAGTTGGGCTGGAGGACGGTAAGTGTAGGTTGTAAAGGTCACCGTGACACATCCTCGTGAGAAACACTGCCTTCATCCGCAAGTCCTTCACCTGAAATTGGTTCGGAAACAATTCCACAGAAACATTATTTGTAATGCAAAATCGCATGACAGATACAAGATTATGACTAATATTTGGAACATGGAGAACTTTATCAAATAGCAATGATTTGAAGGGAGAGGTGTAATGGAAACTACCGGTATGAGTTATTGGTAGGTTATAACCATCACCCATTTGAAGATGATCATTGCCCGAATACGAAGAGTGTAGATGCAGATGTTCTAAATTATTTGTAACATGATGTGATGCGCCTGAGTCGAGAATCCATTTTTGATTTGAAGCCAAGGGAGGCTGGGAGACAATAGTTGAGTCTGTTGTGCCGGAAGATATTTTTGTTGGACTACTTGGACAATAGGCAGGAGGTCCTTAAAAATGCAAGGATGTCTTTGTAGGCTGCGAAGGCCCAGGAGATCTTGTCCAATGACCAGTAAAGCCAGTAAAGTGTGTCGAAGGAGAAATGGAAGAACCAGGGTTGCCTGCAGGATGACTAATATGCAGTTTATGGTAGACCTTTGCAGTGTGTCCTGACTTCTCAAAAAATTGGCAGATAACATTACGGTATGAGCTGGTTGGTCCTAGTGTACTGGTTTGTCAGGCATAAATCAATTGTGAGTTTGACTGGAACCGTGCAGAGGTGCGGGAAGAGGAGTTCCAGATCCAAGTAGCAGTATTAGTAGTGATAAGATGAGTGGAATCAGCTAATTGAGATTGACGCAATAGGAAGGATTCATGATCTGTTAGCTTATCAAAAAGATCATCAAAGGAAATGGGTTGCTCACGAGCATGGATAGCAACACAGAGATTACGATAGTCAGAAGGCAGCCCGTTGAGAGTGTGGATGACAAGATTTGTGTCATCAATCGGTCCACCAATGATAGCCAGTTCATCGGCTATTCCCTTGATGCGTTGGAGATAGTCGGCAATGGATGAATCACCCTTGTTAAGATTAATAAGTCTCTCTTTAAGAGACATAAAGCGTGAGAGCGATTTATTGGCGTACATTTGGGCAAGGAATGCCCAGGCCTGCTGAGAAGAAGTTATAGATCCTAGCATATTGATAATGGTAGCATCGGCTGAGGCGGTAAGTGCATGGAGAAGGAGTTTATCCTGTCGCACCTAGTGCTTATAGGAGTCATCGGTTTCATCAGGACATGGTTGGCTACCATCAACATAACCCATAAGGTCATATCTGATGAGGAGATAGGAGATTTGTACTCGTCATGCCAAATAATTGGAGTTAGTTAAATTGATAATAGACTGCATGTTGAGGAAGATTAGGCCGGAGTTGCCGTCAGCTAGGAGGGAAGCATCGGGAGCCATGAGGAAGGGTCAAGATCGAAAAAAATGTTGAAAGGAAAATGCAGTTATGCTTGGTATGGCTCTGATACCATAAAGAGTTTAGAATATGAAAGAAAGTTTTATTTATGTTGATCGTATGATGATACAGGGAAAGAGTAAATATATATACATGGAGGAATGTAAAACAAACTCTAACAATTGAGAGCAACAGATTCTAACAGACTTAAATAACAGATTCTTGTATAACGAATTTATATTGAGTCTAAAGGATTCTTAACACTTTCACATATTGGAAAATTTTGTTTTCTTTAAAGGTTTCAATGTGAGTTCACTATAGTTCTAAAAACTTGTCTAAAGCCCAATGCAGCTTAATCAGAAGGGGCAACAATGATCATGGATAGAGAAAGGATATGAAAAATGAGATAGATATAAACCCTTAGGAGTTGACAGCTAATGGGAAGGGTATTGGGGCTAATATGTTTTAATTAGTTTATTAAAGTCAATATAAAATTAAGATTAATCTTTGTAACACTGGATAAATCTTGAAGCACCACAACAAAATTTTTAGTTTGCACATTACGATTTATTCATCCTATTGCAACCCCATCAATGAATGTTGAAGGTACGTGTTTTGGTTCTTGTTTTACATTTTTCCTAATTCATATAAGGTCCTTGTAGTTAAGGGGATTTTATTTCTTAAACCTCCATTGCAATTGATACAATTGGCTCCAAACACCAATTACATGCCCAAATTGGCATTTAATAAAAATAGAAAGTCAATGGTTGAGACTGAGAGTCTTTAGGATTTAAGAAGTGGAACGGTGCATTATATAGAATGAAGCATTTTGGGAAGCTGAAGGTGAGTTTGTTATACAACTGGGTCACACCTTTATTTTTTATTTCTTCATTAAGCTTTTTGTTATGAGTGGTGTCAAGATCACGTGCGAAGTGTTCTTGTTCTTTAGATTACGGAAGGTAGAAAGAATGTATTTAATAATGCTGAATGTATTTGAGAGAAGGTATTATAACCAATTTGTAAAAACCTTCCAATCTTTACTTTGTTAATTCTTTCGTAAATATTGGTATCATCTTTATTTGCTTTGTAGTTTGCAGTGAAGAAGCGGTGTAATTATTTGATAGGCCATCTTTTTGAAATGAAGACTGACCAAGAGGCTCTTAAGCATCTTTTTGAACAACAGTTGCATACACCAATGTAGTAGAAATGACTAGAAAAAATGTTTGTTATGACTTTACTATCCAATACAAAAAGGGCAAGAATAATGTGGTTGTTGATGCCCTTTCAAGGAAGCTGGAAAAATCTCATTTAATGGCAATAATCTCTGTAGGCAGTGAACTATTAGACCAAGTTAAAGAGATTTGGCTTACAGACACTCTAATTCATAAACAAATTCAGTTGTTAGAGTAATACAAAGGTGACAATACTAAGTGCAGGAGGGAACAAGGAGTGGTTAAGAGGAAAGGGCATTTAGTAGTGGGAAACTGTTGCTTTATTTTAGGAAGAGATATGTATGGAGAAGACTCTATATATTTATTAAGCAGAAGCTTGTCAATTTATACAGTCTTTCTCTAATCAAAATTCAAAAATCGGATAACATCTAAACTAAATCAGCATACAATCTGCACTTAAAGAAAATATTATGATAATAACTTTGAATGTTTCAAAGTCACATATTCAACACTCTTCCTTGACTTTGATATTGCAAACTCCAAGCATTTTTTTCTTTTTCTTTTTCGTTTATTCTCCCACAATTTCGCTGTTAAGCTTCTCATGAACTTTTCTAACTGTCATTTTCAAACAGTCAAATCTTCCTTTGTCTTCCACAATGAAGGAGTGATCCATCTTGTTGGCCTTTTTTGTAGATATTCTTGAACTTGAAGAACTTATTTTGTTTTTATCATATATAGAGGTCTTCGTGTTAATTATATCTTCTTCAGCATCACCAACATGGTTCTCTTTCATAAAATCCAATGCAAATCTTTTATTTTTCATTTTGATATTGAACACTTCTCTATCCATTACATCCTTAATCATGTAGCATTCGTTTTAAATTCTTTATTGAGCAACTGACAAACACTCAACAGATTTTTTTATTGTAGGAACATGTAAGACATCAGAAATTAACTTCAAACATGAATTCCCTTTAATTGCTATAGTCCCCTTTCCTTTTGCTTCAATGTAGTCTCTATTTCCAATTTGGACTTTAGAGATAAAACTTGTATCAATTTCTCTGAACATCCTTTTATCAAAGGTCATGTGATTTGTGCAACCACTATCAATAAGCCAGCATTCATTTGAATTGTAGTTGGCTAGGCATGATTCTGCAAATAACTCCTCCTTTTCAAGTTGATCGTTTACAGCTTGCTTGGCCTCTCCCACATGTTGTTGTGCTTTACATATCCTTTCAACATGTCCTAGTTGTCTACACTTGTTACATTTTACATATGGCCTCCACCAGCACTTGTGTTCTGGATGATTTGTTTTCTTGCAATACGAACATAACTTTGAGCATTGTTGTTATTAATCTTCTTTTTGTTGTATGACTTTACTGGAAAAACGCTTTCCACGATTCCTTCTTGCCTCATGAGTCTTCTTTGTCCTTGTTCCTAAAATGCACTTAACAATTCTGCTAAACTGATTTTTGCCAAATCCTTTGAGTTTTCGAGTGATGAAATTGTAGCCTTAAATCTTTCTAGGATGATTACAAGAATTTTTTGAACTATTCTAGAATCATCAAAATTAGAACCAAGAAATCTTATATTATTGGCAATGACAATGAGCTTGTTGGAGTAATCCTTGATCATTTTTGGCTCCTTCATGTTTTGTATCTCAAATTCTCTGATCAAGTTGAGCATTTTCATTCCTTTGATTCTTTCGTTCCCCACATATTCCTCCTTTAAGAGATCCCAAATTTCTTTGCTAGTCTTGAGTGTTATGATTCTGGAAAAAATTGTTGGTGTGACTGCTGAAAACAGGCAAGCTTTTACTTTGGACGTTGTCTGTTTCTTTTCTTTGTGGATTTTGATTTGAGCCACCGTTGGATTTGCAAGCAAGTCCAAAACGTCGCAGTCTTCATCTACAGCTTCCAACAAATCATTCGCTTCAAAGAAGGCCTCCATTCAAACAGCCCAACTTAGATAATTTCTACCATCAAACATTGGTAGAGTAATAACAGTGACTGATGATTCTAAATCCATTAATGTGTGGTTTTTGATTTATAGTGTGGGAAGGCGTATAATGAGTTATGAGTTATAGGTTTGTAGGTTTAGGGGTCCCTTAAGATCAAGAGAGCTCTGATACCACTTTGTTGGTTTATTTTAGGAAAAGATATGTATGGAGAAGATCTATATTTTTATTTACAGAAGCTTGTCAATTTATACAGTCTTTCTTTAACCAAAATTCAAAAATCGATTAACATCTAAACTAAATAAGCATAAAATCTGCCTTTAAAAAAATATTTTGATAATAACTTTGATTATTTCAAAGTCACATGTTCAACAGATTTACATAAATTAAAAACTAGGTGATGAATTCAAACTATTGACATTAGCGGATTCAACATGTTTTCGTTCCCGATCAGTCACACTTCATAAGTATATTGGCTGAGTAGCATTCTGTAAAAGTCAAACCCGCAACTTGCCAGAATTCTTCTCCTCAACAACTGCAGGAATAAGCATGACCAATTCAATGCTGCAACAAGTTATCCAATTCAGACTGTATGACTGGAATTATATAGATTATCTTGTGATTTTCTAGGACTCTTGACCTCATTAATTCAAAAGTTTCCAATTAAACAACTGAAAGAATTGTTAAAAAAACCATATGGTTGCCAACTAGATTGATACAACTAATATATAGTAGAAATCTCGCTAACATGCTGAGTCTAGAAAATACAACTAAAATATAGTAGAAATCTCGCTAACACGTTGAGTCTAGAAAGGTTTAGTAGTACGCAACCTTACCTCTAACCAGTAATTACCAACCGGATTGACCTTTACAAGATTTATAAAGTGATTGTTTACGATGGAAAATGCAAAGGAAGTCTATTTCCATGTACACTAATATCTATATATAACATATGGATGAAAAGCGATGCTAAGATATGGGCTGATAGAACCTCCATTAATGGAGCATAAAAGGAAAAACTTTGCCAGACAATTAAGAAAAAGATGTTTCCAAGTGACTTTTAAGAACAATTTAAGTAATGAAACTAATTCCTTAAAAGATTTTTTAAAGACTCGGACTTTTAAGATTTATAAATATTATTTGAAAAATCGAAGGGGGTAGTGGTTTTGCAAAGTTTTCAATTTTATCGTGGATGTCTCTTGCACAAACAAAAACAAAAGCAATCAAAAGCGAAATAATAAAAAGAACCAGAAATTTAGCAACGCGGTTCCGCACACCTTGCCTACGTCTGCGGGGCACTCACCTAACTTAATCACTTTCACCGAAGTACAATAGATTTACCCAAGGCTTTACTAAGCCGACATTACTCAACCCCTGACACTATATCTCAACCTCACTTCCTGTTAAAGTATTTCACACCTACTAACATGACCGACTCGTGTTAATCTCAACAAAAGATTTTCTCAATCAAGCTTTTAACGAAAGAACAATAAACAAATAACTCAAGTGATCAATCAAATAACAACAAAATAATAATACACTTGGGATAAAAGAGAAGAACAACTTTCCGAAAGGTTCAACTCCACTAAAATAAATATGGAAGTTGTTCACACACAATCAGTCAAACCGTGAGCCACTCCACAAGGATGACAGTCCAATGTGAGCAATCTCCACACGATCAATACAGAGCTGTGAGTCACTCCAAAGAAATCAAAAGACCCAGCCGCGAGTTACTCCAAGCCATAGACATAAAGGTTTTCACACCCACATCCAAAACACACCCACGACATGTCTAAATATGGAACACACGCATGACTTTTGATACAACCCACTATTTCATTGATTTTCTGCACTTGGCCACACCTTTTAAATATTCCACCAATGTTAGTTGATTGTAAGACTCCTACGCAAGATGCACTTCTTCTTTGCAGAGACTTCAACAACCAAGCCTAGTGTCTCAGTTGATGAACCAATAAAGTAAGTTACGAATGCAACTCTAATTTAAAATAGAGTTCTAAATTATCCCAAAAATTCATCATACCTCTTCTCAAGATACACATCTATTCAAGATAGGATTTCATAACATCTAGAACATTATCTAAAATAGCTTTATAAATCCAAGTCAAACAAGGATTTTTTTTTTGGTAAGAAAAACGTGAGCAAAGCTCACAAAAGCAAAAAACTACCTAACATAAGAGACCCCTATTAAATCATGATCAATCCATCTACCAACACTAGGGGGACTTGCCCCAAAACATGAAAGTCAGGAGGAAAATCAAAAGCAAGGTGGGAAAGGGAGTCAGCAGCAAAGTTCCCTTCTCTGTAAATATGAGTGAGTTTCACATTATTGAAGCAGTTCAGTAAGTCTAGAATTCTGTCAACAAGAGACAAACAACCTGAATTTGCTTGAACACCACCGGTCAACATCTTGACAGCAATCTCATTATCACATTCTACAAGCACATCCAAATAGGCAAGATTATAAGTGAGTTGAATATCATAATAAAAAGCTCACAACTCAGCACGAAGAATAGAACAACGACCCGTCTTGAAAACAAACCCATGTTTCCAGCGACCATTATGATTACTAATCAAACCTCCACCTGCAGCAATCCCTGTGGAGGCAGCCAAAGAAGCATCAGTGTTGAGCTTCATAAAAGAGGGAATGTGGACATTTTCAAAAAATTAACTTTGAAACCGAAGGAATATTATTCTCCGAAGGTAACTTGTTGAAGGTATCCTGAATCAATTTAGCTTTAGAAATAGTACTTTGCAAGGTATTAAAAATGGAAGGAACACCAGAATTTAACACTCTGTCATTCCTTCGTTTTCAAAGGTTCTAGCAATCTAAGCCGAAAATAGTAAGCCAACTAAGATGATCATAAGAGAGATGGGAGCTTTTCAAATTCAATAACAACTAATCTTTCAGATTAATATTCCAGAAGGAGATCAAATTATTAAAATCAGTAAAAAGATGCTAAAATTGAACAGCGACGTAACAATCACAGAGAATATATAGAAGAGTTTCAGACTTATTGTTGCAAATATCACAACTCTCAGAGTCACTTAAGTCTCTTAAGACTAGAGGGTAAGCTTCCTATTATTAGACTTCTTTAAATTTGACTTGTTCATTGAATTGTTGCTGCTATTTGATCTTGTAATATATTCAAGGGTTAAGAACTAATTAATAGATATTTTCTTTGCATGTAAAGTATTACATTAGCGGACGTAAACATGCATAGCATACTATCTTGGTATTCACATTGAACGGACTTATTTACTTTCCTCTGCTGCAAAAATCATTTTTCATTTTTTTTTCAAGGGTGAGGGTCACTGTTGGGTTACACTTAACTTTTCGCTTATTAACCGTAGTGTGTTGGAGTTATGGCCACGTGATACCTTGAGGAACTCCGTCACTAAGTTGAGGCTTTAAAAGGGATAAGATTTTTTGTCCAATTTTATGATGTCTTATTATGTCTTATAAATTTTAGCTGTTTATTTATACGAATCTCACGTTTATTTATACAAAATTCACGCGGAGCTCACATAAATAAATAATTGAAATTTATAAAATAAAATAAGACACCATAAAATCAAAAAAAAAGATGAAAGCTCGCTTTAAAATGGTATTAGCGTAAAGGAATGGATTAGAGACTGGAGGGACACCAGTAATGATTTGTTGTCAACTGCATTGATTTAGAGCTACAATGATTGATTCCCTAGTCAAAGACCAGCTGGGTTTGCCTCGTGTCTCTGATTGGTCATAGATTGTACTGTGCAAAGACGGAAAGCTGTTTATTAAATAGGACACAAACAGTATTAATGTGTGACTGTTGTCCCATGATATAAAAACAACAGAGATGAAATCAGCAGCTACAGTAATTGCAGATATCTATATAGACATATATAAATGCATCAGACGTTAGACCATTATGGATTATTATTGATTAAATCCACTAGCACCAGACACACATCTTTGCCTTTTATCTTCACTGAACCTAGTTTTATCAAATGTTATTCTTCTTTTAATATACGCAATTCATCATATGGCTGATCTTACTAGAGAATGGGGGCTTTTCGCTATATCTGAGAAAATTGGTAGATGTTACGGGACGACGAAGAAAGGCTTTAGAAGAAGCAAAAAGCCCTGGACTTTAACCAATGTTATCAAATCTATCACGTGGCACAACAGTCGAGGCTCATAAATTTGACAGAGAAAACAATAAAAGAAGCCAGAATCGACCATGGTCCATCCAGAGGAAGGAACTCTTTTCTCTGCTTTTATCTATTGTTTCCCAATTTCCCCAGGCCCCGTCTCCCTAGTGTGCAGCTAATCTTGGTTTCAAGGATTGTTTCGTCACCTAGTATCTGGTGAAAATATTTTGCATTCATGGCCATTACCAGTGCATCACCAACGAGGAATGGAACTACTAATGATGCTAAAGTTCAAGATTCCATCCATGGACATAGAAACACCAACTTAGACCGAAGCGTCTTTTTGAACCTTTTAAGGCAGGAATCTTGCTTATTGTTCACCAGGAAAACGTTTGATGACTTTAAGCTTTACCTGTATAACAAAGTCAAATCCAAATCATTATGCATAGAAGTAAAGGCCACTTTGACATCATAGAGGTGAGCTACTCAAGTCAGTACAATAGTTAAAAAGAACAGGCAAGCAACAAGTTGCCCAAATATTTCCGTCTCAATAAATTCTAAAAAACCAGGAAATCTAGAAATTGTATACACCAATTGTACCCGATTCAATAAAAACTCTTCCTGATACAAGCTAAAACCACGAAAAGTTTCGACTTTTTATTGACCACCAACGTGGTAACCAATAGCTCAGCCAAGAGTAAAATAGATGGCAAACGAGCACTCAAGCCTCAGTACACCCTCCAAACTTTGTCCAGTCAGGGCTGCAATTGAGCCAGGCTACACAAAAAGGAGATGGTAAGTAGTGAGAACATATAGAGAATGTACCTTCTGAATCCATCTACCAGAGTCAGGTAAAATATCAAATGAGTAGGCACACAGTGCATCAAGTTTGTTGCTGATGAATGAATGCATAGGACCTGTTAGGATTTCCCGAGTGGAGAATCTTCATCCATCGTCCAAACAAAACCAGGCATGTCAAGCCTAGTCCCTGCAACTGTCCTATATATATACAGCTTCTCAACATAGGAGCTTTCCGGTTTCGATTCTGGAGGTTCCCTCTCATCAATAACTTCAACATTGAGTCTGGGCATCTTCCGTCCTAACAATTTACATGCTCCAAAACTCACTGAGCAAGAAGACATCCAAAGGGATCGCATTGTCTCCAGCTTTGTAGCATTGGCCAAGAGAGCCTTGTCCCCAAAGGGACAATCCCTGATCTCCAGCTTATGAAGACTTTCACAACCAGACATCACATGATGGAGCCCGAGATCACTGTCTCCGGCAAAAGCCACAGACAGCATCTCTAGTTTCTTGGCATGAGTTCCAATATACTCAAATACACGATCTGTAAGGAGACCTGAGAGGGAAAGGCGCCGGAGCTCTTTGCAATGCTCTACAATGGCTCCAAAACCTACATCTAAGGGCTGTAGCGTGACATAGTCAGGAGTCCGTGGCTCAATAATGCAAAGACGAAAGCGAGTCATGTTCGGACGATTCCTGGCAATTGTAACTAAGGCAGCATTAGTCATTTGACGGCAAAAGTATAGGACAGATTGGAGATTAGGGCACCCGTGAGAAACAGCAACAAGGCCTCGTTCTGTCAAAGATACATTCGGCTCTGCCCCAAGGTCAGATGGGAATACCCTCAATTCTTGCAGGTCCTTGCAGACTTCTCCAAGAGATTCCAGTCCACTATCTTCAATACAATCCAATACCTGCAAAAGCATCCTCTATAAGCTTAAGAGAAGACAATAGATGAGTTTGAAACCATCTTGACAACGTTGCTAAAAGCATCTAAAGGTGGTACACTTCAGATGATTTACTGAAAAAAATTTCAGGCACAATAACAAGATAAGAAGAGACAACTTGTCAAATTAATTTGCATTTGTTTTCTGTTATAACTTCAAAGTGTAAAAATTACCCATAGTCGCTGCAAACTCTGGCATTGAGAAACAAGCTTAGAGAGATCGGGGTTTTGGATAGTCGCATAACTCAAGTTCAAAGAAGTTATA
>JANKOE010378292.1:0-12067 GCA_026284465.1 Erythroxylum citrifolium | reverse complement strand
CGGTATAAAGTGGGTTAATTTCCGACTTAGGATGAAAAAGTTATGAGGGTCGGAATTTCGCTGGTTACTATTCATTTGGTAATTTACTATTCATTTGGTCATTTTGCAATTTTGCCTATAACTTTTGCAATTGACCTCCGATTTACCCGAAATTCGAATGTGACTAAGTTTGAATAAGGAGCATGAATATTTAAGATGAATAAGATGAAAAAAAAATTTATACCGGTTTCGGATTAGTCCAGCGGTATCCAACGCTATCAGTTTGAGGAAATCTGTATAAGTAGTTGAGTTCCGGAAACGGGATCCAACATTCTAGCATAGGTATCTTTAATTAATTAGACTTGTTATGTTTTGATTAAGGTCAATTAAGACATTTGGAGCTTGAGAAAGGACAAAATAATCAATTGGGACAAGTTAATCCAATTCCTAGCCAAAGAAGTCAAGGTGGGTAATTTTTTAATGTTTGAGTTATACATTGTTGCTGTGAAATAAAATTGTAAACTAAATGCTTTGAAATTGCATTCCAATGAATTATAAGTTTTAGATGCATGCTGATTTGTGATACTTGAACTTGTAGTAGCTGCCATTTGTTGGTAAATACATGAGAAAATGTGTGAAAAATGTTGAAAAAAAAAAAGAATGGATTAAGTGATTTTGGACAAATGCCCTTTTTGGCATTCATGTGTGCATAATGTGAAATTACATGCTTATTTGGGTTTGTAGTGATCCCCTCTGTTAGCAAGTGCGCACTTGTCTTTTAGGCTTCTCCCGCCTGCCCGCTAGTGGCATAGGAGTTTCGAAATCGGACTCCCCTCTGTTCACGGCTACACATGGTCGCTTGTCGAACATGTGTAGTACGTCCTGTTAGGATCACTCAGACCATCTGTGATGTGTTTTTGTGCTGTTATATGATATTTGATGATTTTAGTAAATGTTTTGTTAGATTAGAAAATGAAGTTGATGCATATTGACTTGAACATTTAATTGTTGATATATGGTGTAGCTTATGCTTAATTATTAACCTGTTACCCACGGAGCCGTCGAGCTCACCCCCCCTTTCCTCCCTCCACAGGTATTGAGCGAGAAACCGGGTCGTCGCATCGGGAATAAAGTTTACTCCGATGCTTTTGTATTTTTGAAGTCCTACTTTGAAAACAATGCTTTGGCTAGCATTTTAATCTTTTGTAAACGCTCTTTGGATTTTTGGATGTATTTGGGCTAAAATGCTCGTTAAAGCATTGTATTTGTTTATGTCATGTAACTTTTAAAGTTTTGAAGTTTAAAGTATTTGTATTAGTATATGTTTAAGCATTTATGGATATACAATTGCATGTGTGAGCTGTAAAAGCAAGCATGAGCTTGTAATTTCCGTTATGAGTTGATGTTAGAAATCAGGTTAGATGTAAGATTGCGTTGTTGCCAATTGGAGTTAATGTGGTTTGGTTGTTGATAATGTTTGTGAAGTGGAAGATAGAAGTGTTTTTGTGCAGGTAGAAGTTAGGTTGGAACTTTTGGGCTAGAGCGTTTTTAGGGGAGGTGCTGTCCATTTTTTTTAAAAAATGGGCAGCCACCTTGTATTGTGTTTTAGAGCATCTTAGAGTTAAAATTTGGAAAAAAGGTATTTCTTAAGGTTGATAGAGTTTGGCAAGATCTTTAAAACGGGATAAAATGGGTTAAGTTTCGAATTAGGACGAAAAAGTTATGGGCGTTTGAAATTTCCAGATTACTATTCATTTGGTAAAGGTTTCTATTCATTTGGTTTCTCATTAGGTTGAAGCTTTAACGCAACTTTGAACTTTCTAAAGACCCGAGCTAAGTTTTTAGTATGCAAATGGATTTAAGATGAATAAGAAGATAAGAAAAAAAAATTATATCGGGATTTTCGGATTAGTCTAAGGTTTCCAATGCGAATTCGAGTTCCAAAGTGATTTTTCGTATAAGTAGTTGGATTTCGGAAACGGGATCCAACAGCTGTCTTTAAGAGTCTCAAAATTTTGTCATGAAGTTAAGAACTAAGTGTAGTACATTGGGAGATGAATGTAAAATTTGTATTCTGACTTCAGGGGAAATTCTAGATTAATCTGGATAGATTTACACAAAGTTATCTTCTATAAAGTTGTAGGTCTTTCTTTTATCTTTCCAACGGTATATAGTATGAGAATTTTGTACTTTGGAGTCGGAAGTTATGGTCCTTATAAGGGGATATGCTTAGGAGTAGGATAGTATCGTCTGTGATGACGTCATATCATCTGTGAAGACATATCATCACATATCGTCTGGTGATGACGCCATATCCTCTATAGTTGACTTTTTGCTTCTTCTTATGTTGACCGAAACTTCTTCTGTGCATTATTCGTTTGGTCTAATTTTGTCCTTCTAGAAGATAGAACTTGTCTTTGAGGTCTTCATAAAAGTTGTAGATCTTGAAGTCCTCTTTTGAACCATCTAAATAACACCTTACTCTGATATCTATAGGGAAAGTTATGACAATTTTCTCAATTCATCTGACTTTTCAATTAGTCTGACTTTTCGTCTGGTTTCATCTAATGCTATTGTCTAGTCCATTTTTGACCCTTCAAATAATAGACTTTATCTTTGAGGTCTTCATGAAAGTTGTAGATCTTGAAGTTCTATTTCAAACCATCCAAAGAACACCTTAATCCGATATCTATAGGGAAAGTTATGGCAATTTTCCTAATTCATCTGACTTTCCGTCTAGTTTCATCTGATGCTATCATATGGTCCATTTTTTACCCTCTGGGTGACAGATCTGTCTTCAAGGTTTTATTGAAATTTGTAGATCGCAAAGTTCTCTTTGAAACTTTCCTAAGAATGATCTTAATCCGACATCTAGAGAGAGTTATGTCATTTGTCCCAAGACAGGTTCAATATGATTGAGGGCAAAGAATTATGTTTGATTCTTTTGGACATAACTTTATCATCCGACCTTCAAACAAAGTAATTCTTGAACATAAGCTTCTAAGGAATGGTAAAATGGATTTTTTTGGACTCATTAAGGGTATAATTGGAAGAAGAAGTGTTGTCTTGCATTTTAAGAAGAGAGAAGAACGAAAATTAAAGAGAAAAAGAGAGAGTGTCATGAAGAAGAGAGGGAAATACGAAGAGAAGAAGAGAAGGAGAGAAAGAAGAGAAAACAAGCTAGGGTTTAATTTTTCTTAGTCTTCAAGAGAGATTTTGAAGCTGTTCAAAAAGGGAAAAAGGTTGAGGAAGAGAGCATTTCAATGACATGTGCTTTATGGTTTTCAATAAGAGTTTTCTATGACAAGTGAACGTTTCAAAGGTTTTTGCTTATTTTCTGTTATAAACTGTTACTCACGAGCTTCTAAGCTCATCCCCTTTCTGTCCCATCTTCGGATGATAGCTAAGAGATCAAGTGATCAAAAGCCTAAGGGAATTTCTTCAAATTTGCTATTTTATATTTTGTAATAAGCCAATGGTGTGGCTTTTGATATGTAAATAAAGTTTTTCAAACTCTGTTGTTTTAGTAGTGAAATAATAGATTGAGGTAGTTTCGGTTGTATATGTGTCATTTTGACTTCCTTAAAAAAGGGTTGAGTTAAAGTAATAAGTATGTTTTGATGTTTGACTGTTGTGAGCACGTCACCCTTATGGAATGATGTCTAATAAGGGTTTATGGAAATAACCCTATAGGATAATATGCTCATGTTTCATGATTTCGCAAGAGTTAGATTCTGGAATAAAGCAAGACCCAACAGATATGATATCAGAGCAAGAATTGGGTTCCGAAAATGGGATCCAACAGCTTAGTCATCAAATCAAGAGTTGGGCTTCGGAATCAAGCGCGGTCTAACATTGTTTGGTATCAGAGCTCCGAATTAGGATCTTACATGGGCTACTTTCGTGATATGTGTCAATCGCAAAAGCAATTGTTAAGAGTTAGGGCCAATAGAATTAGTAAGAAGAATGGTGTCTTGATAGAATGTATGGTAAGGAAAGTTTGTGGATATTTAGCAATAAGAAATATAGCGTAGTCCAATATGTTAGACACAGATTCAGTATTTGTGATTATGTTAGCGAATATGGTGACGAAATTTTGTTGTGGATATGTACTTGAATTGATATGGATGTGAAAAGGTTTTTATGAATTGAATGAGAAAGAAATAGAGACATAGGTGGAAATGACAAGATTTAAGGTATACAAGTAAAGAGGAATTGAAAGGTTGAAGTAGGAATTGAAAATAACTGTTTAATTGGTGTGATAAGAATTATGATCCGATAGAAGATTGTGTTAGTGAATTCAATATCAGAATGTTAAGAGGGCCATATGTTTATGCTTCTAAAGTGATTAAGAACATACGTATGGAAAGTGAAACGAATGATAGTGATATATGTAGAAGTCCTTAAGGTTATGTCGATCAGTTATTATGAGAACATATTCGATAATGTGGTTACATTGTTGAAGAATGTGATTGAGTACATACGAGGTCTATATATAGATATGGTGTAAGAGATAATCTATGATTCCCATAGCTAAAATCATAAGATGAATCAGAGTAACAAGATGGAGGTATGATGTAGGTGATTATGCCGAAAAGATAACTACTATGGAGAAAATCATTCGAAAAAAGTAAGTCAATTAGGAAATTGAAAGAAACCCGAGATGCATTGGGGAACCAATTAAGATCGTAGGATAGTTGAATAAGTAACTACATCAAGTGTTTTTGCTGAAATTAGTAGTTTGGAAGAAATTATTCGAGTGAAAGAGTTACTTGGGAGACTGAGGAAAACATAAGACCGCCTTACCTCCAATTGTTTAATCACTTAGGTAAGAATTTTGAGGACGAGATTCTTTAGGGGAGAATTGTTGGACTCCAAACTTTTCTTAGAAGTTAGAACTAATAAATGAAAATTTTTGAGTGAGAAATGATAGACAAGAGTAAAGTATTGAATGAGAAATATGGATAGATTCATGTTTTGGTTTGGTGTTTTTGGTGGATAAGAGATTTTGAAATAGGAAGAATTAAGGTGAAAGTTACAAGTAAAATGAAAGCAAAAATGAAGTTGAATATGCGTACTAAGTTGATGAAGGATGTGTACATATGTGTACGTTTTGTTATTAGTGTTCATGATTAATCATGGACTATAATTTCTTTGTGAATGATATTGATTTGAAATGGAGTAGAGAATGAGGAGTAAATGAAGTAGAAAAGGTGATCTTGGTATAAGTTGTGTTAAGGAAAGATTTTGAAACAAATGGATAGTTGATATGGAAAATGTTCACTGAGTATGCTTTAGTCTTTTAAGCACAACTTTTTCTCTAGTTATCCAAACAAGATGATTCTTAATTTAGATTAAACTAGAAACCTATGGCTACATTTCTTATGAAGACATCGAATTTAAATTCTATCTTTAAGATTCTTAAAATTTGTCATGAAGTTGAAAAAGGGGTGCAGCACATTGGTGGAGGAATGTAAACTTCATGTTCTGACTTCAGAAGGAAATTCTGGATTGATCTAGATAGATTTAGGCAAAGTCATCATCATAGAAAGTTGTAAGTATTTCTTTTATCTTTCCAACGGTATATAGTATGAGAAGTTTATACATTGGAGTTGAAAGTTTTGGTCTTTATAAATGGAGATGTTCAGGAGTACAGATAGTATCTTTTGTGATGATGTCATATCGTCTGTAAGGATGTATCATCTATAAAGATGTATCATCTGTAGAGACATATTGCCTATGATGACGTCATATCGTCTGTGATGACATCATATCGTCTTAAGAGTTGCATCGTCTTAAGTTGACTTTGCTTCGTCTTAAGTTGACTCTACTTCGTCTTAAGAGTTCCATCGTCTTAAGTTGACTTTGTTTCATCTTAAGTTGACTCCATTCATCTACTTTTCCCATTTGTTTGCTTTTTTGCTTCGTCTGTTCTTTGCTTCGTCTGCTTTCTGGTTCGTCAGCTCTTTGCTTCGTTTGCTTTTTGCTTCGTCTGCTCTTTTTTTCGTTTGTTCTTTGCTTCGTCTGCTTTTTACTCCATCTGCTTTTTGCTTTGTCTGTTCTTTGCTTCGTCTACTTTTTTGCTTCGTCTGCTCTTTGGTTCGTCTACTTTTCGCTTCGTTTGCTTTGTGCTTCGTCTGTTTTTTTCAATTCGTCTTACCCTTCGTCGTAGGTTGACTTTCTGCTTCATCTTACGTTGACCAGAACATCTTTTGGTCCAAGTTTGACACTCTAGACGATAGAATTTTCTTAGAGGTTTTCATGAAAGTTGTATATCTTAAAGTCCTCTTTCAAACCATCTAAAGAACACCCTAATCCGATGTCTGTAGGGAAAGTTATGGCAATTTTCCCAATCTTGTATCGTCTGATGACGTCACATCGTCTATAAATGATATCATATTGTCTGCTCCTATTTTTGATCCTTCATATGATAGAATTTGTATTAGCTGTCTGCATGAAAGTTGTAGATCCCTGAAGTCCTCTTTCAAACCATCCAAAGAATACCCTAATTCGATGTCTGTAGGAAAAGTTATGGCAATTTTCTCAATCTTGTATTCTCTGATGATGTCACATCGTCTATAAATGATGTTATACCATCTATTCCTATTTTGGACCCCTCAGATGATAGAATTTGTCTTTGAGGTCTTCATTAAAGTTATAGATCGTGACGTTCTCTTTCAAACCATCCAATGAACACCTTGATCTAACATCTCTAATGAAAGTTATTCTAATTGTCCCAAGATAGATTCAATACGATTGAAGACAAAACCTTGTTTGATTCTTTCGGCCATAAGCTTGTTATCAGACCTTCAATTGAAGTGAATCTTGAACCAATAGACTCCTAACACATTTCTTTTTACGTCTCCAGGAACGGTTATAGCATTTGGGATTGATTCAAAAAAGGATTAATTGAATCAAAGTAAAGGTATCGATTGGAAGACTATGAATTGAAGATTTTACTGAACATGATTCAGTATTTTGATAATATCTCGATCTGTAGAACTCCAAATGAGATGATTCTTATTTCTAAATAAACTAGAGATAAAGAGCTACAAATTTTCTGTAGAAAGTAAATTGTAATTCAATCCCTAAGACTTTCAAATTCTGGATGGAAGCTGGGAATAGTTTATTGTTTCAGTCTAATAACAGTCTGAAAGAGTTTGTGGCAATACTTTCAGATTTCTGAACCAAATTGAATGATTTTGGTGTCATTAGGAACTTAAGACAATGAGGAACATTTTTTTTCTAGAAGAAAGTTGTTGCGCACCGGTTTTGGAGCCCAACTTCAGATACTGAACGTGAGCTTAATCCGATGGAATTTCCTTGAACATCATCGATTCCTCTTCCTGCTCTGATACCACTAATGTTGGATCCCGATTTCAGAACCCAACCTCTTGCTCTAATACCACTCATGTTGGGCATCGGTTTTGGAGCCCAACTTCGGATACTGAGCGTGAGCTTAATCCGATGGAATTTCCTTAAACATCTTCGATTTCTCTTCTTGCTCTAATACCACTAATGTTGAATCCCGATTTCGGAACCCAACCTTTTGCTCTGATACCACACATGTTGGATTCCGAATTCCAACTCTTGCGAGTATCCTCATACTTAACTTAAGAATACTTGAACATATTCCATACAAATGAAACTACTTCAATCTATCATTTCATTACTCAAGCAACAGACTTTGATAAACTTTATTTACATATCAAAAGCCACACCATTGGCTTATTACAAAAATACAAAAATAGCAAATGTAGCAATTCCTTTAGGCTCCTGATTGCTTGATCTCCTAACTATAACCTGAGGATGGAGACAGGAAGGGGGTGAGCTTGAAAGCTCGTGAGAAACAGTTTATAACAAAAGATAAGCAGAAACCTTGAAAACAGTTTACTAGTCATAGAAAAATATCTTATTGTATCGTAAAATACTTGCTTTTCAAATTTTGTCGTGTAGTCAAAATTCACAACTTACAAAGAATGCATCAACTTTTTCACACATATTATAAGCACATAAGCACATCAGAAATGGTTTAGGTAAGTCCGAAAATATGACGCACTGCACATTTCCACTTAATGGTCATGTGTAGTCGTGAACTTATGGGAGTCCTTAGAGGTGCTCCATGCCACTAGTGGGCAGGCGGGAGAAGCCTATCTTTGGGTCAACGTGCACGTGACAGTTCTTGAGGAAGTACCACAAACCCACGTAACACATATATTTTGAAATCTTGTAAACTTGTTGCCCAAAATGGCTATTTTCTTGAAAACTTGCTTTTTCATGTACTTGAAAACCATTCTTGAAAACATGATTTCATAAACATGCATCTTTTCAAAGATATCACTTTCATGGTTTTTTTTCTTTTGAAAAACATCACTCAAATCATGTAACAAACATATAGCGGATTTCACAAATCATTCATGAACAATAATGCAGCACTTATGATGCAAATGAAATCAGAAAACTTCTTTGATTTAAAGAAAACAGTAATAGCTTATTTACTTTATTATAAACATGTACCCACCTTGATTTCCTTGCTTAAATACTTGACTGGTTCAAAATGCTTCTTCTCTTTGCAAACAACCTGAGATATCAAAGGTTCTTTCCTGTTGTTCCTCTTGCCTCTCTTAATCCCTTTATACAATAACAAAAATCCCACTCAATAGGGTTTTAAATTGAAAATTCCTCAAAGCACAATCACTAAAATTGGTTTTAAAATACTTAATCCCAAACATTTTCTATACTCTATGAACCAAAATCCTTCCAAAAATCCAAGAGATTTAAAGTGATCTTACCTTCATTCTTCACCAAATGAAGGGATCTTTAGCTCAAATGGAAGCTCTTTTCTTCCTCTTACTTTTTCTCTTCTTGAACAACTTCAAAATCTCTCTTGAAGGCTAAGGAAATTAAAACCCTAGCTTGTTTTCTCTTCTTTCTCTCTTTCATTCTTTTTCATGTTTCTCTCTCTTGTCTCTTTTCTCATCCACTCATTTTGCTTCTCTAGAATCTTCTCATTCGCGTTGTCTCCTTTATTTATAAGCAAGACAACACTTCTTCTTCCAATTATGCCCTTAATGATTGAGAATTGTCCAATTTACCCTTCAATTTATGCCGTATGTTTTTTGTGCTTAAGTGTCTTGTCAAAAATATCTTTGAATATTCTTACATAAAACTTTCTTCTAGAAAAATGTCCCTCATTGTCTTAAGTTTCTAATGCCACCAAAATCATTCAATTTGGTTCAATGATTCAAAAGATATACTTCAAACATTTTTAGACTGCTCTTGTCCAAAATAGTATACTATGCATAACTTCCATCTGAAATTTAAATATCTTAGAGGCTGAATTAGATTCCAATTTCTTCATACCATTTGTAGCTCCATGTCTCTAGTTTATCACAAATCAGAAATCATCTCGTTTTGAACTCTACCGATCCAGAAATCATCAAAATACTGAAGTATGTTCAGTGGAATAACACCAGTTCATATTATTTAGGAGTACATACACTGTACCCGCCCATGTTTTTCACTCAATCTTTCTTACTTTTGTATCTTCTTACTTTTGTATCTTCTAACTTTTGTATGTTCTGACTTTCGTATCTTCTTACTTTTGTATCTTCTCACTTTTGTATCTTCTGACTTTCGTTTCTTCTTACTTTTGTATCTTCTGACTTTCGTATCTTCTTACTTTTGTATCTTCTCACTTTCGTATCTTTTTGCTTTTGTATCTTCTCACTTTTGTATCTTCTTACTTTTGTATCTTCTCACTGTCGTATATTCTTACGTTTTGTATTTTCTCACTTTCGTATCTTCTTACTTTTGTATCTTCTCACTTTCGTAGCTTCTCACTTTTGTATCTTCTCACTTTCGTATCTTCTCACTTTCGTATCTTCTTCCTTTTGTATCTTCTCACTTTCGTATCTTCTCACTTTCGTATCTTCTGAATTTTGTATCTTCTCACTTTTGTATCTTTTGACTTTCGTATCTTCTCACTTTTGTATCTTCTCACTTTTGTATCTTCTAACTTTCATATCTTCTCACTTTTGTATCTTCTCACTTTCGTATCTTCTCACTTTTGTATCTTCTTACTTTTACTTTTGTATCTTCTGACTTTCGTATCTTCTCACTTTTGTATCTTCTCACTTTAGTATCTTCTCACTTTCGTATCTTCTTACTTTTGAATTTTCTCACTTTTGTATCTTCTTACTTTTGTATCTTTTCACTTTTGTATCTTCTTACTTTTCTTCCTCACATCACCAAAAGTTTTGAATCACTAACTACATTCTCTAGAGCATCTCCACTTAATAAGATCATAACTTTTGACTCAGATGTCCAAAAATTTCATACTATATATATCGTTGGAAAGATAACAGAAAGATCTACAACTCTCAAGAAGGCAACTTTGCCAAAATCTATATAGATCAATCCCAAATTTTCCCCTAAAGTCAGAACACGAATTTTACATTCATCTACCAATGTACTGCACCCAATTCTCAAATTCATGACAAATTTTGAGATTCTTAAGGATAGAAATTAAATTCGATATCTTCATAAGAAATGTAGCCATATATCTCTAGTTTAATCCAAATTAAGAATCATCTCGTTTGGATAACTAGAGAAAGAGTTGTGGCTAAAAGACTGAAGCGTACTTAGTGAACAATTTCCAGATCAACTACCGATTTGTTTCAAAATCTTTCCTTAACACAACTCATACCAAGATTACCTTTTCTACTTCATTTACTTCTCATTCTCAACTCCATTTCAAATCAACATCATCCATAAATTTTTTTAATCCATGACTAATCATGAACTCCAATAATAGAACATACACCTATATGCATATTCTTTACCAATTTACTACACAAATATTGCTTTCATTTTACTTCTAACTTTCATCTTAATTCTTCCTATTTCAAAATCTTTTATCCCCAAACAACACCATAGCTAATCATGAATCTATTCACATTTCTCATTCCCTACTTTACTCTTGTCTATCAATTCTTGGTTTGAGAACTTTCATTCATTTATTCTTTACTCGTGACTAATCACTAAAATTTCTCATTTAATAGTTCTAATCTTTCAAGAAAAGTTCGGGGTTCAACAATTACCAATAAAATTTTCAAAAAATTTTAATTGTTGACAATTTTATTGATTGGTAATAGATTTTTTTTTGAAAAGTATCATTGGCAATACAAGTTGAAATAATAAAGATGAATATAGTTCTTATAAAAAAAATTTGTTCCCTCCTATGTAGGATGCTTAACGAATTTATTGACTAAATAAGACCGTTCGTTTTAAATAAAAACTAATATTCTTAATCAATGAATTTAATCACTAAACTCATAATTCTAATTTTATCATACAATATAAGATTACATACTTACGTTGTTATAATAAAAATACTTATGTCCACATTATTAGTGATTTCAAAAAAAAAGAGTCCACATTATTAGCAAATATAGATCAATAAGAAGCGATAATAATCACAATAACAAAATATTATAAACATACGTGATCTATTTTATGGCCTTGTTTGGTGAAGAGCTGATCAGCTCTTTTTTAGCTGGTTAACCCACTTTTAGCTTGTTGACTTTAAGAAAAAGCTTATAAGGTTGTTTGGTGAAGAGCTGGTTGGGTTGGCTGATTTACCCAACCAGCTGATTTTCAACCAGCTCCTCTCTAGGAGCGTTTTCTCCCACCAGCTAATATTTTTTTGGCCAAATCTTCTTTTTGCCCTTGTTACATTTATCTCTATTTTTCTCCTCACTGCTGCCTCCCTACCGCTGACTGGTCTCCATCATTGCTTCCCATCGCTTCGTCTGCTGCGTCATCCATGGGCGTTTAATCGCCCATCGTGATCTTACCAATGCCAGCGTCGCCATTTAACCATCACCTGTGGCGAAATGAGACACTCCACCGGTGGCTTTCAAACCACTGGTGAGTTTAATCACAAAACCCAGTAAAATAGACGCAAAACGCAGGCAATAAATCCCAAGGATAGACAAACACAGTAGCAAAAATAAGGAACAACCGACAAATGGGAAGACCTTAAAGGGAGAATAAATTAGTGTGATGAAAATCACCTAATACTCCA